>PVKA01037107.1:0-21258 GCA_004027165.1 Ctenomys sociabilis | reverse complement strand
GGGGAGGGGGGAGGGGGTTGAGGGGTGATTCGGTAGCTCCCCCCTAAATGCCTTTTATCATTTATTTATTTTATATATCTGTACAGGGCCTCACTATGCAGCTTGGACTTGCAGTGATCTTTCTGTGGTGTGTGCCACTGGGTTGGGTCTTGGTGGTTAGCTCAGTGGGTTTTGGGATGGGACTGGCAGGGCATGCGTACTAGGGACCAAACCTGGGTCCTTGCACTCGCCTAAGCAGGCACTTAATCTGCTGAGCTATCTTGCTGGCCCCTAAATTCCTTTTAGAGAATTCTTTGTTTAGAAAACTACCTTTTTTCTTTTCTTTTCTTTTTTTTTTTTTTTTTTTTGAGGTACTGGGGATTGAACTCAGGACTCTGTGCTTTTCAGGCAAGTGCTTACTCTGCTGAGCTATCTCCCCAGCCCCAAAGAAAACTATCTTGATTTAGTTACTTGCAGGTAAAAAGTGAGACCCTGGGCCCTCCATGGAAGAACACAGGGATATGGAGCCATAGCTAACCCGACCTGGATCTGGGCCAGCAAGACATGGGGGTGGGGTGGGTACGGGGCGAACTTGAGAGCAGAGGAGAGGAATTAGAGAGCGATGGAATTGGTGCCTTGGGGGACATAAAATAAAAGAGGCTCAATTTTGTATCTGGGTTAGCCCAGCTCAGAGAAAGGACAACAGCAGAAGTGACACAAAGAGGTGTGAATTCAGCAGGATCAGGAATTTGGAACTAGAAGTGGACGTGAGTCTGGGGATGCTCAAGTATCAACATAAACCTGGTGGGTGGGGCCATTAAGCCCTTCCCAGAGTTTGGGAAGATTTCAAGCAAATTTTAATTCCATCTTCAAAGTCATTCAAATGTCCCCTCACCCTTTCTCTCTGAGTTCCTTACTACTGGGGCAGGCTAAGTGATTCTGAAATCATTTCCACATTCTATCCATCCTGTCCCTTGTGTGTTCTCTTCAAGTCCAGACTTACAAATCAAAGCAAAAGCAAGCAATAAACTCCCTGTTAACCTATTTCAAGATTGTCAGTGCTGTATGTGCCACCAGGAAGATCTGGTTAGTCACCATGGCTCTAACCTTAGTGCCAGACCTGACCAAGCAGTGTCTAGGTAGGCTGTCCCCAAGTCAAGTTGGTGACCCCAGTTGTGTCATTAGTGACCTGGCCAGGTCAATGCAAAGGGCAGCCTTTGGAGAAAACGCAGCAAGCTGGTGACAATGCTACAGACCTGCTACTGACAGCTTATGCTTTCCCCAGGGCTGTTGTAGTGAATGCCTGACCCCCCCACCCCACTGGGCGAGTTTTGCGTGTCTGTGACATGGGCATCAACATGGTGGCTCCTGCTCCTGTCCCACGAGTCAGAGAATGCTGCCAAGAGCTTGTTCAGCACCAGTAGAGCAGGATTCCAAGTGAGGAATGATAGTCGCCCAGGCTGAGCTCAGTTCACTGAACATCATTTTCCTTGACAAAGCATTTATTGTGAAATGTTTATAAAGGCACTTTTAGGAAGAGATCCATGTCTACTTCTAGCCTGGCAAACCTGTGGGTGAGTCGGAGTGAGTGGCAGAGCCCTGAGCAAAAGTGGGGGTCAGGGCAGAGTCTGAGTCCAAGAAGGACGATGTCCCCAGAGGCGAGAACCTGATGGAAAGGGTTTCCTTGAGGGTGCTGCCCTGGGAGGAAAGTATGGGGTTCTTGGGTTCTTGTGGCACCCCATCCTCCAGCCAGAGGGTTGTTATGGAAGAGTGAGCTTGACTCCTCCCCTTTTTCTGGCTTCCACATCCCCATGTGACTTGGCCTCTGGTTTTACCACATAACTTCTGGCTTTTCGGGTTTTACCATGTGACCTGTCCCTTGTGTACACACCCCTGTCTCAGGACACCACCTCCCTTGAATTCCTCACTAGGGCCAGGCCTATGTGGCACTGTCCTTTGAACCCCCAAAGCTGTGAGCAAAATGAACCCTTTCCTTGCTGCATTACCCTGCGTATTTTGTAACAGAAGTTGGACTAAGCTAACCAAGGCTATTTCCTAATATCCTCTGCCTTCTCGGAGGTTGAAGCGGGGGCGGGGGAGATGCTCTGGGGTGATGGGATATTCTGTCACCTGGTAGAGTGGGAGCAAGATATGAGTTTGTCAAAAAGCATTTGATAGTATACTTGACATTTGTGCATTTCAATGTTTTAAAATTTTACCTTGAAAGCAAAATAAGAATCTACTGAAGATATACTAAAGATTTTTAAACTCTCCTTGTGATACGGATGATAAAGTATTTAGCTGTGAAATATTCTTGTGTAAAAGAATTTTGAAACACATCCAGGAAGTAGGATGGACAGGTGGATGGGTCACAGATGGTTAGTGAGTGGAAAGGTGATAAGGCAGGAATAGCTAAAGCTTCCTTGCAGGATCCCAGTTGTAGGTATCTCCGTGTCCATGCTTCGGCGATTGACACGTTCACCAGTGGCTGTTAGGGAGAAAGTGATCCTGCAGCTTCTGCCTACCTGGCCACTACGGAAAGCCCAATGATCTCACTGTTTTGGGAAACACACACACACACACACACACACACACACACACACACACACATATGTAATCCTCTCTGAAAGTAAAAAAGGTAGCTCAGTCAAACTTCTAGAGAGGCGCCGCTCCACCTCCACAGGGAGATGCTGTGCTTCGATTCGCTCTCAGGAGCTTCTCCAGCGTGGGCTGCTCCAGCATGGCTGTTCCTCCCATGAGCCATGTTCTTCCCTGGTCCTGCTGGATGCCATACTGTCATGGTGCTTCTTCTACCTGGCTAGCAGATGCTTCTCTCCTGTACCTATTCTATGTGGGTTGAGGGTGGCTAGAGATCGAACTTCAGGTTTTTTCACTGAGCTAAAGCCCCAGATCTTATTTTATTTTTATCCGGACACAGAATCTTGTTAAGTTGATAAGTTGCTCAGGTTGGGTTCAAACTTGCAATGCTCCTGCCTCAGGCTCCAGAGTGCTGCCAGCACAGTCACAGCCACAGGCACTGTGACTAGTATTCTGTCCCCAGTCTTAAAGATTCCCATGGGCTGGGGCCTGGGCATTCCTTTCTTTTTCTTGTTCTCTTTCTCCTGTGTTAGTATCCGCATTAGGAGACATCTCGTGGCGCAGCTGTCTCCTGCCCAAACCTTTCCAGTTCAACAACACTCCAAAGCCAGTGCCCATGGCCTCCACCCAAGGCTTCAGGCAGCACCTGTGCTAGCCCTGCTGAGCACAGGCCTCCCCAGCACAGGTCTCCCCCGTCCTGTCCTGTCCTGTCCTGTCCTGTCGGTGCACCCTCGCTCTCACTGCTCATGCACCACCAGACACCCTGAATCTCAGGTATCCTTTGTTTCCTGCCAGCCGACTTGCTCCATTCTAAGCCACCCTTAGCTGCCAGCATCATCTTTTTTTTTGACGGAACAGGGGATTGAATTCAGGTCCTTGTGCTTGCCAGGGAAGTGTTTATTCTACTGAGCCATCTCCCTGGCCCGCCAGCCTCATTTTTTAAGCTTTGCCATTTATTTATTTTCTAGACTTGGTACTAATAAAATCCAATCTTTCCCAACCAATTCAGTGATGACATTTCCTACATGTCATTGTAGAGGGTGCATTATATCTAGACATTTACTATCAGATTAAAATTATTCTGATTTTCAAGTGATATGCCCTTGGATTTCTAAATCAGTCAATGAAAACTTGGCTAAAAATTTACTCCTAAGTTGGCTAATGAATTTATATACATATAGTCGTACTTTTTTTTTCTTTAAAGTTTTTTCAGGATTGGAGGGGTATGTGCATATTAGTCAAGCTCTTTACCACTGGGCTACACCACCAGCCCATACTTCTCATTTCTAACTGACACATAATAACTATACACATCTATAGGATGCAGTGTGACATTTCAGTACATGCCTAGTTCAAAATAATTGGCATATTTGTCACCTCAGGCATTTATCCCTCATTTGTTTGGAAGCATTCAAACTCGTCTTTTCTAGCTATTTTCAAATATCAATTAACTGTCAGCTAGAGCTGGCCAACTGTGCTATCAGATGTTAGAAGCGATTCCCCTAAACCACTGTACTTATTTTTAAAAATCTTTTATTTATTTGGTACAGGGTCTTGCCTATACAGTTTATAGACTCATAGTGATCCTCCTGTCTCAGCCTCACCTGCTCTGGGATTACAGGTGTGTGCTACTATGTCCAGTTTCTGGGCCAGCACAGCGTGCCTGGGGCTCTGGGGCTGGCATGGCATGCAGTATGAGGGATCGAATCTGGATCCTTGTGCTTGCCAGGCAGGCACTTAGAACACCAAGCTGCCTTGCACTGCTGTGCTTCTGCTGGAGCGACCCTCCTCACGCAGCTGCTGCTGCTGCTGACGTCACCAAGCTCCTGCGCCATTCTGCAGGTTCATCAGAAGGCTGAGCAGGGCACTGCAGGTGTGTTGGGAGGGGTCACATTCACACCACACAAATTGTTAAGAGTTGCTGTACTTTATTATTAGTTATTTTTGTTGACCTCTTACTGTGCCCAATTGAAAAATTAAACCTTTATCAGGAGGGATGATAAAAAATGGTGAATGTTTAAATAATAAAATTATCAGTGTACATATATGGTTATTAATTCCCCTCAAAATTTTCAAACATATTTGTATCTCAACCCGTTTCTAAGCACTTCTAGAAGTCTCTTTCCTGGGTGTCTCTGGACAGGGCAGTTTCTGGCGTCCGCCGGACACTGAGGATCCCCCAAAGGTGAGTGGACACTGCTCTTTTTCTCAGTTGGGCGCACTGGGAATGCTGGGGGAAGATATAATTCGAAAGGCAATGGACACTGTCACCAGCGAATGGCGCGTGCGCGCATGGATGTTAGGGACCTGCACTACTGAGGACAGTTTTCATGCTTCTCAGAGCAGCTGCTGAGAGCTGGTGCGGTGCCGGAGCGAGAACATGACGGCTGCACACCTGCTCCACGGGAGTCCGGCCCTCCTGGGTGCCCCTTCTCCCTCACCGTCCACCCGTGAGGAGAACAGAGCCGCAGAGCAGCCGATGCTGTCCATGCTGGGCCAGCGAGCGTCCTCTTCCTTGCTCCTCGTGTGGCGCACTGCACAGCCACAGGGCTGGTGCTTCGGTGGCCCCGCACCTACCGCAGCTATTCCAGTCACCTCGGACTTTTATCTCCACGTCCATCTGCCTCCCACGGCCGGGGCCAGGGGCGGGGTGGTGCCGGCGGCGGCGGCGGCGGCGGGGTTTCAGCACGAGCTCGCGCATGCGGGAGGCTTTTGGGGCGCTAAACCGCCACACCCCACTTGGATGCGGATCACCATACGGCTCCAAGAGGTATGAAACATTAGATATACCGATTTTGCTCTTTTATTTTTTGTTTTTAAACGACTGAAATCCCAACTCCCTAATTGTTTTCACAAAGGAATAATGAACAACTTGATATTCTCCCCACCCTAAGAAAGGTACTTAATTATTTATAGGAATGTGTTCAAGTGACCTAAATTCAGAAATAGCACTTCCAAATCCAGCTCACACCCGTCCGGGGAGCGCTTGGCCGGCCCGCAGCGGCACGGCAGGCGGGTTTCAGCCCGCCATCCTCCAGGACGAGTAGTAACCAAAGCCCCGTCGACGACTTCCGGTGACTTCACACTCTCCAGAGCAAGGAAGAAACGCCGCCGTCGCTGGCCGCGGCCGGGACAGGAGAGCCCACGGTCTTTTGAAGATGTCAGATGGAAGGGGGCAGAAACAGAAGCCTGGTGGGGCCGCCCGCCCGCCTCCTAGACTACGGGACGCAGACTGCACCGCGGCCCTGCCCTTGCCCGGTCGCCTCCTGCCCCCGCCGCAAGGAGACCGACAGGATGTTAGTCACCTTCAAGGCCAGCGCGCGCGGGAAGGCGCCGGGGACGCTCCGAGCGGAGGCCGGAGCCCCAGCCGGCCTCCTGCCTCTTCCGGCTCTGCGCCGCCACCTGGCGGACGCGGCTGCGCCCGCGGTCCCGTCGCCGGCGGCAGGGGTGGGCCCGGGCTCGCGGGCGGCTGAGGTGTCACCTGAGACGGGCCCGGGCCTGCGAGGTTCGGTTTCCTTAGGGCCTCGCCTGCCTGCCAGGAAAATACGCAGCAGTTTTATAACCAGCGTCTCCTTCTCAGGAATTTAGGAGGCATCAGGGTTTAGGACTTTCACTGAGCAGCCATCAATAATTAATTTAGAATATTTCTTTTTCCTCCCTCCTCATCCAGACTAAAGTCTTCAGAATAGTCAATTATTCTGTGTAATTTGAGACAAACAAACAAACGAAAACACCGAAAAAGAAAAAAGTAAAACCAAACCGGGCTTGGCTTCTGGGTCCTTCACCGCGGGTGCCCTAGCCCGGCAGCAGTGGAGTGGAGTGCTGGGAGGACTGGCGTGAGCTGAAACGCCTCCCTGCTTCTGTTGGGGGAGGGGGACCGACTCGTCCTGACCGAAATACTGCACAATCAAGGAAAACATGGAGTGTCACTCTACGGCTCTGCGCAACCTTTACATCCTTACCAGTTGAAAGTTAAGCAGGAGGAAGCACGCTCTACATTCATCTGCTGGCAGCTGCTTTGCTCCCTTAGTCTGTGACCCACCTGAAGAGTCAGAAAACAGGGACGCGTTAGATGCAGAAACGGGACTGCTGAGGGCCTGGGCAGGAGGAGCTGGGAGGGTGGGTGCGGCGGGGAGCACAGCGCCGGAGGGGCACCTTTCCGGTGGTCCCGAGTGCTGGCCAGAGCGCCACGCCAGCACACGCGGTGCCCCCCTCATGGCCTTTGCGCTGAGTGCAGGGGTTGAGCATCACACAAAGGAAATCTCACTGTTGCTGCTCCTGGAACAAGCAAGACTGCTACAGGCCCGGGGTGAGAAGGGCACCCGCCATTCTGACAGCGCTTGCGCATCTAGGAAGGACAATCCAGGAAGGCTGCTGGTGGGGTGTGGAGGCTCAGGTGGCTGCAGCCGGTTTGCTGTCTGTGCTCCAGGGGTTTCCCAGGGCATACAGTAGAATGGGCTGGTGGTCTTGGTTAGTTAATATACATTTGGAGAAAGAATACCGAACATCCAACTGCTGGCTTTGAAGATGGTGCCATTTAGAGCAACACAGATGTAAGCAGAGTTTAAAGTTAAAAATCAGTTGATTCATAGTACAACCACTATGGAAATCAGAATGGAGATATTTAACAAACAAACAAACAAAAAACTAAAGCTAAAAATTCCACCAGACCCAGCTAATCCTCTCCCAGGTGTCTTCCCAAAGAGTTAGAGGCATCATATTATAGGCACCTATGCACACCTAAGTTTGCATTTGTAATAGCTAAATCTTGGAAGTGGCCTCCTGTCCATTACATATGAGTGGATAGAAGAAAATGTGGTGTTTACTGTGGAGTACATCACGGAGTACTACTCTACCAGAAAAAGAATAGACTTGAGTCATTTGTAGGAAAACAGATGCAAATTCAGACCATAATATTATTTTTATTTATTTTTTTGAGACAGGGTCTTTTTATGCAGTTCGGGCTGGCCTTGCACTCACTTTTGTAGTCCCTAAGCTGGTCTTGAACTCAAAGAGATCCTCCTATCTCAACCTCCTGAGGGCTAGGATTACAGGAGTGTACCACCATGCCTGATTTCAGGCCATGCTGGGTACCCGCATTTGGGGTGGATACCACACGGCATGCAGGGCCAGGGATCCAACTCAGATCCTTGTGTTTGCCAGGTAGGAGTTTATGCCTCTGAGCTATTCCCCTGGCCCCCAGATCATAATGTTAAATAAATGAGAAGGATTTTTTTGGGGGGTGGGCTCTGGCAGCCTTAATGGTGGGTGTGGTGTGACATGTGGAGCTGGGGTTTGAACCACTCTCCTGCCAGCCTGACTGTGTTTGTCCAGGCAGGTACTTAAACAACTGAGCTAACTGGCAAGACCCAATAATGATAAATAACTGAAATAAGCCAGACATACAGCTTAAATGTCACATGATTTTTCTTATATGAGAAACCCAAAATATAAATAAGGAACAACAACAAAAAAAAAAAACCCAGATAATAGGAAATAGGGAAGTGGATCTTTTGCACAAGGGAGGGGGACCAATAGATGGAGGGGGAGGAAGAGGGGAAAGGGACAGAAAAACAATGAAGTTGTGCTGTGCACTTGCACTGACCGACCCCTCCCCCCAGCAGGGCTGCAATAACACGCCCTACACACCTGGACCAGTGAAAAGAAACAACAGAGTTGATTTGAAGAAAAACCCATGAAATAATTAACTGTCCATGCTGCTCAACCATGCTGGAAATTCTGGCTCCCATGTCTGCAAGACAGATGCGAGATGCACAGTTAGCAACGTCTGAGGGTCCTGCAGGGTCAAGGTGTAGGGAAGTACTTCTGGGACAGTGTCACCACAGGGCCTCACAGAGAACACAGGGAAGATAGCGGTCTGGTCCAGCTAGGGACCTGCACAGTGACCTCCATGGGCAAGGGCACAGAGTCCCCTGGGCTGAGTGTCATTTCTTTGTGAAAATGGGCTGAGAATCAGAAAAGTCCCCTTAGCTCAAAACAGACTGTGGCGGTTCTCCTTGGGGCTAAAGCTTTCAAACAGAAAGTACCACCTGGTGCTACAGGATGCCACACCAGGCAGAGGCATTCCCCAAGACTGGCACCTGCCATTGCGGTCACCAGGCCCTGGGGAGAGCAGGCCAGGTGCCAGCAGAGCAGTGCTGCAGAGTGAGTGCACACTGGACAGACAAGGGATGGGAAGCAAAGGCAAGTGTGGAGCCCGAGCCATAGAACCTTCTAGAAGGGGCAGTGCGGGGGAGGAGGGCAGGAAAATGAAGTCATGTCTGTTCCAGCTGAAGTTAGCTTGAACCTAGGAAAGGAACCTTGAGGTCAGACAGGCAGCACCTTCACTAGGTAGATTCTGCTGTGAGCCAGGCAGAATCCCAAAGGAACTGTAGGCCCCTGGGGCATACTGGGTGGCAGGCGGGGCCTGCAAGAGGGGTGACACAAGTTCTCACCTCACAGGACTAGGGTGATTATAAAGCAAATCATCTCCTCCACTTGCCCTAGCTCATGAGCTCTTCTGCATGCTCCACAATGCTTTTTTCACAAGCTGAACCTCTGTGAAGCCCTCCTTTGGAGCCAAGTACGTGTGGATGACATGTGCTTGGGCCTTCAGCTCCATGAGCATAGCAAATCTCTCTTTTTGTAAAATATCTGGCTTCTGGCATTTTATAATAGTCACGTGAAATGGACTATGACAATTGCCTTTCCTCAGAGAACAATTACCGCTTGTATTCTCACATCCACGATTCCTAATGATCTAAAAACTGCAGTGTTGCTCTGAGCTTGGTTGCTTTTTGTTGGCTTTGGTGACCAGTGTCTCACGGTGGCTGGGACTTGTCTCCAGGAAGACTATTCAGGTACAGTAGTTGCCCCTCTGTGCAACATTCAGGTTGTCGCCCCATGAGCCCAAGTCTTATGTTTGTACTTCATGGTGGTATTGTGACATTCGGGTGAAAGAATGCACATAGGACACTTGCACACACAGTAGGGTTTGGTTATTGTGGGGGTATTTTTGCTTTCCATGGATGTGGGGATGAGAAAGGCCAATGAACGAGAGGGACAGTGAGGGGGCCCACAGAGAAACCCCTGTCCCTTGGAGAAAAGAGGATGGGGATTACCTCTGGGCCTGTGGGATGGGTTCCCAGACACCTGCGCACAGCAAAGCTTTCTGTAAAGCCCATGCACCTTCTTCACATGCTCAAACCCCTCCAGATCCCTTGTGATGCCCGGAGCAGCATGACTGCCATACTGTTGGGAGAAAAGTCCCTATGTGTCCAGCGCAGACAGCGTCTTCTGGTACTTTCTATTCAAGGGCTGCCTGAAGGCCTGTGTGAAGAGCACGGAGGGTTCGGAGCTTCATGCGGCCTACACCCCTCCCCCATGCCAAAGAAAGAGCTGACTTGCCCACCTCTGGGGACGAAGGTGAGTGGGGAAGAGGAGGAGGATCCTGAGGAGGAAATGACTCCAAAGCTGAGCTGTGGCCCAGGGGGCAGGGAAGCACGGGTGCTCTCGGGGCATAATGGAATGCATGTGATGGGGGGAACAGTGCAAGGGAAGAGGACCGCGGCAAGGCTGTGCAGGGAGGGCGGGGTGTCCGTGAGAAGGGGCAGACTTTACAATGTGTATGGCCTTCATCTGAGAAATATCGGGAGCGTCAGTATGGTATGTACATCTACAGTCCTGTGAATCCTGGCCCTCTGCTATCAATTAGAAGAAAATCTGGCACAGTGACATTTTTTTTAAAAGTACAGTTTTAAGTTTAAGCTCATTAAAAATGGAAAAAGTACTGTAAAATCCTTTAAATTCTTTCTTTTTTTTTAAATCTACAGGGAACACTTTTATCCTTAATTCATAGGCTACTACAATTGATAAGAAAATATTTCTTACTAGGTACAGTGGTGCACACCTGTAATCCCAGCTACTACCTGGGAGACTGAGGCAGGAAGATCACAAGCTTAAGGCTAGTTTGGGCAACACACCAAGATCCTGTCTCGGAATAAAAATTTTAAAAGAAGGCTGAGTGTATGTGTAGCTCAGTGATAGAGCACTTACCTAGCATGCTCTATTCAATCCCAAAGAAAGAAAGAGAAAAAAGAATTTTCTTATTTTGTTAACACTTATAAAGGCAATATATACATTTATAATAACTTTTAAAAATAGAGCACCGAGGCCTGGGTGGGCCAAGGTGCTGGGCACTGCAGGTGGAAGCACAGGCAGGAGGTCTCTTACCTGGACCTAGAGCATCTCCAGGGCTTCTGTATTGAAGACCTCGTCCCAAGCGCATGGCACGATGGGAAAGTGGTGGAGCCTGGTGGGCAGAAGTTAGAGCGTGGCGGCGTGGTTCCCCAAGGGCCTGCCTGTCTCTCCGCTTCCCGGCTGCCCTGAGGTTAGCGGGATCTCTCCTCTGTGTGCTTCTGCCATGATGTACTGTCTTGTCACGGAGTCAAAAGCTCCAGGGCCTGAAAGCCTTGGAACCATGAGGCCATGTGAGCTATGCCTCCTTTCAGTGACAGAAAGCTGACAAACATGGAATGACTTCTCTAGGGGTCATATTTTTAAAACAACTCCCATGTGATTCTCCTGGTGCAGCATCCACTACAACCCTAGAGCACCTTCTATTTCCCCACATGCTTACCCCGCTCTTCTAAGTACCTGCTCATCTGTTTCTCTTCCCGTGAGCTATAAACAGCAAAGGTAATGAATAGTTGTTGAATCAGTAAATTCAACTATTTATTGAATACTGTATTAATTTTTTTATTGCTGTAACAAGACCCTTGAAGCTGGATACTTTAGAAAGAAAAGAGGTTAATAGTAGAGTTTGGGGATTTCAAAGGCATGGTGCCAACTGGTAGGTTCTGGCCCTAGCGTGAATCATCTAACATGGCTGAAGCCCTTAAAACAACAGCTTATCCCCCCCATGACCATTTCCTCCTTCTCCCCCAACCCAGTCTTGGATACAATTTCCTCCCACCTTCCCCACACATACAGGAGAGACCCCAATCAGCTCCTTATATGTAACTGAAACTAACCCTCTAACTCCACTAGCAAAAGTTCATAAACCTCTCAGCTTTCTTTGTCCCAGGTTAAAAGATCTTTCCCATCTGCCCTCAGTCCTCTCCATGTCTTTGGAGTTAATAAAGGCTTCTTTTATCATTTTTATCTCTACTGCACTGCTAAAAAAATGCAACACCAACATTTGTTGTGGTGAGGGCTCCCCAGGCCTCACCTTGCCTTGCTGTTCTATGATAGCTCACTCTGCAGGGACAAACTAAGGACACTGAGAAGACAGTGTCCTGCCTCTTAGGGGCTCATTAGCTCTTGATGTCACCACGCCAAGGACCAAGCCTTTCATATGTGAACCTGCAGGGGACAGGTCACATCAAGACACAGCAGTTGCCTGGTGTGAGGCATTTGGATGCGACAATGGGCACAACCACAAGAAGAGCCCCTTCCTCCACAGGGCTTTCCCTGTAGGCAGAGGAAATGAGTGCCAAGGGCATACCATTTGTAGGGCATCAGATAGTGCAGAGTGTATGGGTGGGGAGTGCTTGGCAGGGCTGAAGGAGGAGCAGAGGTGGATCCTGGGCACCCCCAGCACTGTGAGACTCAGTAGACAGAGCCCAGGGTGAGTGTCCTGGGCTGGGTGGGCCTGGTGTAGCATAGAGCCCAGGGGCAGGGAGCAGGAACAGGGTGCAGTCCAACCAGAGCAGACCAGAGCTGGGTAGCTGGGCTGCAGTTCGTCCAGAGAACAGGGCCTTTTGTTGAAAATTGGAGTGTGAGTGTGTGTGTGTGTGTGTGTGTGTGTGTGTGTGTGTGTAGGGGTGGCTGGCAGAAAAGTGGCATGTCATGGTCCCACTTTCCTCTGGGAAGAAGCACCCTGGCAGCTGCATCAAGGGGCTGCAGGAGAAAGCAGAGTGGCAGAGGCCGTCATCAGATGCAGGTGGAAGTTGATGTGCCTACTGGAGGTGGTGGGAAGGCTGAGCAGCTGTGAAACAGGTGAGCGAGAAGGGCCAGCAGCACCCCAGAGGGCCAGCCTGAGCCCCTGGAAGGCCGGCCTGCCCTGCCGTGGAGGGAAGCTGTGGGATGAGCCTACGAGCAGGAGCGGGGTTTTTGGACATACTAAGCTTGAGTTGCTTAGTGTGTTAGACATGTTTTTTCTTGCTGGTTCTGGAGTCCTCACAGTTCCCAATGAGTTGGAGAGTTGGTAGTGTTCCTTTTTCAGTTCTGTAAGTCCAACAGAAACTGAGAACTATGTGGATGGACAGGAGGAACTGAAATAGCTCTCTGGAGACCTAGGCTAACAGGTTTGCATCCTGTGGCCCCTGCCCCTTCTGCAGCTCATGTGGTATCTCATGCAGTCTTCAACAGCAGCATGGATCCTGTGGCCTCAGTGTCATGGGCCCTAGACTGAGAAATTCTGGAGTTTGGAATTGCACAGGGTACGTGAGCCCTGCAGGGGAGGTGGTCTGTCCCAGGCCCTGATGTCCTTGCAGGCCTTTGCTGAGTGTGCAGATCGTGCACATGACCCATGTCCTGATGCTCAGGGGCTTCTCCAGCCACTGGAGTGAGGAAGTAGGTCAGAGTGCAGGGGACAGGCTTGCTGCTTCTTGCTCACCTGCTGGGCTCTCAGCCTTGCCTCTTGTCCTGTGGTGCAGCCCTCCACACGTGCAGGTTTCCTCTGGGACCCCACGCCATCCTGTGTGATGTAGGAACACGGAAGTCATGAACAGGCTGATGCTGTTTTCTGTGTCATCAGTAGGGAAGTCCTTTGTCTCTAACCCAAGAGACTCATGTCCTCAGCCAGCATCAATGAAGTAGTGGGCATGTAAGTTGGGCAAAGCTTCCCCCTGCTCACACTTCTCCACAGGCCTCAGCTCTCTGAAAATCATCATCTACAGCTGCATTCTGGGGTCAACGCGCACATTGGGGTGCAATATAAAGGGATCAGGGCAGGTGCTCAGGTCCACATGGGAAGGGTCCTCTTCCTCCTGAGGACTTTGATTCCAGATGCAGTACTTGGTGGAGCAGGAGGGAGGATTGGATCTCATGGAGATGCAGGGTTAGACTAATTCCTAATTCCTGGCTACTCTTTTCCTCAACATGCCATGGCCTCTTGACTGTCAGAATAGAGCAAAGGAGAGGCACAGGTGGAAAGGGCAGTTTCAGAGAAAAGGTGGCAGGTATGGCTGCAGAAAGGAAAGCCACTTGCCTAGGGATGGACAGAGAGGCAGGCTGCAAAAACTTCAGGGTCTTTACTTGACAGAGAATCCAGCAGTCATTCACTTTTCACAGGTTAAGACTGGGAAAGTCAGGGGCTGGGAGATAGCTTAGTGGAATAAGTGCTCGCCTGGCAAGCACAAGGTCCTGAATTTGATCCCTGGTACCACAAAAAAAAAAAAAAAAAAAAAAAAAAAAAAAGCCTGGGAAAGTCCCCTTCAGGCTTGCTTTCCTTCCTACAGTGGTGTGGAGCCCCTGCCTCTTCCCGTGGGAGCTTTGGAGAACTAGAAGAGGCTCTGATCCCCTGGGCAAAGGCAGCACCAGGAGGGGGCATCCTTGCAGCAAGTATCAACCTTTGGAACATGCGTATTGTCACTTCAGGGGTGTATTGAGTTCAAGAAGTACTACAGATCAGTTGCAACTGGTTCTAAAAAGGACAAGCTTGATGTCTCAAAGCAATCTCAACCTCCGTCTTCTAAATTAGATTCTAATTGCTTTCACCCTCTTTTGCTTCCACGTCATACAACAAGAAACTCATTAATTGCACACAGCCTCTGAGTAAAGGGTCCTGCAGCAGGGTTGGGGAATTAGTGGAAGTTTCCACATCATTTAAAAATTGAAGAGCACTAATACAGATGCTTATTGTTTCTACATCAGGGATTTTGCGGGTAATCACACTCTCCCTGAATCCAAAGGCAGCAGCTAATTATGTTCTCCAGGGAATGGGCTGTTGAGAAAAACTTCTGGTTTTGTGGCTGAGAGTGCATTTCTTACATATCCTTAGGGATGGACAAGGGCTTTGAAGAAGGGTGCATGTGCACCGTGGTTTAGTTTGCTTAGATTCTGAGCCTTTTCTGTGGCTTCAGACTATCCCCAGTCTGCTTCAAAGTACCCAGTTGGCACGGGGTGGGTGCTGCCATCTGTCAGGAGGGCTCCACACTGGACACAAGGGTTTCCAACACCAGGCCTGGGCGGCTGCTGAGCAGGTGGCTGCGTCTGGATGGCGACGTGTGGTGAAAACAAAGCGTGGCTTTGCCTGCAGGCACTTTGGTTATCCGCAGCCAGCCGCTACCTAGTGTCCCTAAGTTTGTGCTGTGTGCTCTTCTGGGGTGGCCAAGGCCCCCACCAGGACAGAAACCAGCCCTTTGGCCTGAGGATCCACCCTGGGCGCGCCACCTTCCCGTTCAGCGCTGGGCAGCTGCTCTGCTCTCGGGCGCCCACTGCTGCACCGCGGCGTTTCTGTTCAGTGACCCATAACGTCACTCCCCCACATCTCAGTATGTTGGCACTGTGTTATCTCTTGTCATCACAAGAAGGACAGAGGTGACACTCGCCAGAGCATCTGCCGAGGAGGCCCCCTGTGAGAGCCCGCGTGAGCAGGAATGCGAGCGTAAGCAGCGCCACAAGGGCGCCTCTGCGGGGTTTGCTGGGGGGACCAGCGCCTGCTTCCACAACTGTCTTTCCTTCTGCAGAGAGACAGTGGCAGAGGACCAACCTGCCCCAGCACTGGAGCTCGGAAGCCACGACTGTCTCCCAAACAGTGGAACCCATGACCCAGTATAGGCAGGTCAGAACCAACATAATTTTCACTAAAATGAGAGAATAAAAAAAAATGAGAGGCAATTAAAAAAAACAAGAAATAGAAGACTGAATATAGTACAATGAGATATGGGGAGGAAAAGATTATATTTGCATGCTTAGATAGTGTATCCTAATTGTTGCTGATTTCTGACTATACCCAACAAATGAATTAAACCTTATCACAGGTATGTACGTATAGGAAAAGAATCACAAACACACACACACATTGCGACCACACTGAGGATCTTGGAATGCGCCTTCATAGACAGTGGGGACTACTGAACACATTGAGGTTTGAAGACTTAGCATGAAGAAAATAATCTCATTAACTCTTACAGCAATTGTGTGTATTAAATATATGGTATTATAAAATACATTATTAAAAACAAACTTCACCTATTTCTTTTACTATTAACATGTGGTTATTAAAATTTCTTAAATGATCTTTTTTTCCACTGGGAAGCGCTGCTCTAGAAATGTAGAACACCAGCGCCATCGCGTGCCGGGGAAGACACAGCAGAGA
Source organism: Ctenomys sociabilis (assembly GCA_004027165.1). Taxonomy (NCBI): domain Eukaryota; kingdom Metazoa; phylum Chordata; class Mammalia; order Rodentia; family Ctenomyidae; genus Ctenomys; species Ctenomys sociabilis. Next base: position 5,357 of record PVKA01037107.1, on the reverse strand, counting down.
AGAAGCGGGAGTGTTGCTTCCTCCTCCTCTGGGTCCTGAGGAAATCAGAGAATGAAGGAAGACATCGTGTGCCTTAGAACTGTAACACTAGCAAGGGCCTGCTTTACTGATGCTTGAGAACCCATGGGACCCCGGAAGCACAGCGGCCTCGGTGCGTGACCTTGATCCTCTCCACGATTCTGGTCGCAAGCCCAGCCGGAGGAGGACTGAGCCCAAGTCACTGGTCGGGGTCAGTGTCGATCTCATGGGGAAGTCTGGCCTGGCGAGTTCGGCCTGCGTCTTGTGGAGGTCATAAAGCGCGGTGCCGCCACTCACTGATGTGGTGGAGGCCACCGAGCCCAGCCGGGGAAGCTTTGCGAGGAGCGCAGGTCCCACACAGGCCCCCGCATGGACAACGAGAGTCCTCTGGAAACGTTTCTCGTGACAGGAAGTAGCAAACTACATTCTTCAGTCTCTAAAGCACTCCACTGTTTATGTAGAAGCCTGACATCATTCACAGTTCCTTTTGCTCAACTGCTGTTGCATTTCCTTATTTCTCTTTTTATTTTAAACAACCCCAAAAGTCTCCTTTGGATTTTTTATGCTTGTTAACACGTAATTCTTTCCACCTCGTAAACTTTTTTAAAAGTTTGATTTAGCTTAATTTTTTTTGTGACAGGGTCTCACTGTGTAGTTCAGACAGGCCTTGCACTCAAGGTGACCTCCTGTTTCAGACACCAGAATGCTGGTATTACAGATGTGTGCCACCACATCAAGCTGTGAGCCTTTCATAAAAAGCTTATTTTGATGCCTCTCTGGATCCAAACATGACTTGAAGGGCTTATATTTCTTTTCCAGATTCTTCTCCTTTTTCAAGTTGATTTCTCTGTTTCCCTCTCCTCCTTCCCTTCCTTCCCCCTCTCCTCCCTCTCAGACCTCTCTCCTTCTCTTTCTCTCTCTTTTGAACCCAGGCTCTTGCACATGGTAGACAAGTTCTCTACCACTGAGCCACCTCCCAAATCCTCTATTTTTTTTTTTTAATCTTTTTGAGACAGGGTCTTACTAAGTCTTTTCACTCGAAGTCTTTTCACAGAGTTGCTATTAGTAAAACATGTGTCATGTAGCTATAGTGTCTTGTGTCATGGCCTCAGCTGAGGAGGAAGCCATTCCTGAACAGTACAGCCTGGTAAATGTCTTCAGAGTTTCCATGGATAGCAGCACCATGTTTGTTGGTTTGTTTGTTTATTATTTTTTCAGTGCTGGGAGTCCAACTCAGGACCTTGTGCTTTCCAGGCAGGCACTTGTGCCAGTGAGCTATATCCCTGGCCCAGCATCATTTTTCTTTAAAACATAGAATGTTTTGGAATATTCTGAGATCCTGCCTGGACATCCTGACATCTGTGTCTTGGCTCAGCTTTTTTCTCTTGCTTGTTGTAGTGGAAAACTTATGTCCCCTCAGCTACAGGGACTCTTGGGTCTAACTTAAGGACTCAACTTTTCCCTCTAGTTTCTGGTCCTTGGGGGTATTGGGAAATTGGCTTTAATGATAAACCCAATGATTTTCCTTATTTCCCTCCATCTACTTCTACTCTGAATGCTTTAGTATCATTAAATGTATATTAGTCCAGTGAGAGACTTTAAGAGAACACACACAGCCCACCAGCACATTCCTGCTCTGTCTAATCCCAAAAGAAAAGGGAGATTTCAGATCCCTTGTGATTCATCTCCAGAGGAAAGACTTCATGAGCAAAGAGTCTAAGGAACTGAGTCACGCCAGGTACGCCAGTGTTTCCGTTCATTCGATGCTGACTAACAGCCTTGTCCTCACTGAGGAGTACAATAATGTAAAATTATTATATTGTTTAACCGAAAGATGGCAGCATCCTGTTCCTGATTCCTGTCTGGGACAGACTAGAAAGGTCATCTTGTTCTTGCTACACTTTTCTCCTCTTCATCACACAACAGAAACATGGGTGAAAGGAGGGCAACAGACCCAGAGCCTCTTTGGTACAACACTAATAGTTTGATAGATAATATGGCAGGAGGCTATGAGCTGCTTTCTGCTCTTGGTTATTTTCTTTTTTCCTCCTATTCTTCTTCTTCCTCCTCCTCCTCCTCTTCTTCCTCCTCTTTCTTCTTCTTCCTCCTTCTTTTATATTTTAAGGAAGGATCTACAGGGTGTTCAGTGTCTCACTACTAGATCAGACTCATAGTGATCTGCCTGTTTACAGCCTCCCAAGAGCTGGGATTACAGGAGTGTGCCACCATGCTCAGTCTCTCTTGGGTTATTTTCTGACTGTGGGTGACTGCTTGTGTTTCTGAATATTTAAAACAGTGACAGAAAAGACCTCCACAGCATTTCCCAAATGATGGAGACATATAGGCTTCCCTGAGTGGTCAAAAGAATGCTGCACAAATGTAAAACTCAGCGATCAGCAATTTTCCTTCAGATTCCAGTTATTTTTCCCCTTGTATGACGTTCTTTGAAGTTAGGCTGCTCGCGGGTTACCGGACTGGTAATTCTGGACTAACATCCTGCCAGTCTCTTGCACCATTACTCAGCTCTTTCAGGGACCATGACTTCCATTCATCCTTTTCAGGGTTACTTGGAATCAGGAGGCTGTGCACAAAGGAAGCGTGGGGCATCCGTGGGGCCACTGTCCACTGTGCTTAGGTGGGTCTGAGTTTGTAGCTATGCTCTGTTAGGCCCCAATTTCCAGTGTGGTACTCAACCTTGGAGAAATTGTATCCTAATGAATAATGAGCATGAAGGGCTCAATTTCCAGGCTCGCTGTGAGAACAGAGTGCAAGGTTCCCTACCAACCTGAACATCCCTTCCTTTTAAGAAGACAGACACAGTGACCCACCAATATGGCTGCTGGGCCTGAGGAAGAAAATAAACCACAGGAGCACTCTTCTACAAATATTCTTTGTGTTCTTTAGAAGCAACTGTTTAACTGGTTTACATGTTCCCTATGGGCTACTGTTTAAATCATTCATTGAAACGACATACACAGGCTGGGGAGATAGCTCAGTGGAATAAGTGCTTGCCTGGCAAGCTCAAGGTCCTGATTTTGATTCCTGATACCACCAAAACAAAAACAAACAAACAAAAGAAAAAACACAACATACACAGTAGTAATCAACATTTAGGGAGGGATCTTCTGGCTTTTTACATGGATTACTTCCAGAGCAGTTTTTTTTTTTTTTTTTTTTTTCCCTACTGGGGATTGAACTCAGGACCTTGCACTTGCCAGGCAGGTGCTTAAGCCACTGAGCTGTCTCCCTGGCCCCAATTACTTCCTTTAGTCCTTGCGGTCTCATGTAAAAAGATGCTGTCATCCCATTCAGCCTGGGGAAGTGTAGTTACAGAGCTGTGGGGGAGCTCGTTCAGTCACATAGCTAACAGGATGGGAAGCCCAGGACTCTGGGGCCTGGGGTTGTAGCCATTGTGCTACCCCACAGAAGGAGGTGCCTTGGAAGGCAGGCCCATCCCCCACCCCATGTCCCTTCCTGCTCCCTGGAGAATATGAGAGAATGGGCTAAGAATTTTTTTTTTTTGCTAAAAATTTGAAGAAGAAATCCCATGGGGAAAGATGAGAGAGATTTCCAAAGGATGCGTCTAGGAAGAGCCAACCAGATCTTGGCAGTTGAGACATGAACTCAGTAGAGAGAAAAGGAGAGAAGACAAACAAGAGTACATCTGGGACTCCTGTTAGAGATGGCAGGAGTCCAGTACTGGGAGATCTCCCATCAGGGTTGTGGGCTTTCTCGGGCACTTCTCTTTGTTCATTAAGAAATCCCAACTGTATTTGGTTTTCTTCAAGGCCTCCGTTTCCCATTTCATGGTGGGGCTCTATTAGTTCAATCAAAAGGTGACCACCTTCGAAGAGTGTGACCCACACTTCAGCTAGGGAACCCACTTCTCAGGTCCAAGAGGACCTGTGAGGCAAGAATTCACTACTTGGACTGACAATCCAGTTCCACGAGAAAGGCATTAATCCCTCTTAGTCACCTGACCACCTCACTAGGACTTCACCCCCAAGGCGACTCTGATGGCAGTCGCATTTCCATGTGAGCTTTGGAGGAGGAACACCACATTCACGCCCCAGCACCTGTGATGCTGCGTGCACTTGCAAAACAAGACCAACTTTACCCAGGATTCTGAAAAGGATTTAAAAAATTAGACCTGCTGGGAATGAGACCACACTGAAATTTTAGGAGGATAATTTGGCAGTACCTGGTAAAAAACTGAACAAGCATGCAACCTGAAACACAGCTTCCTTCAGAGTGATCTTCCACAGATACAATGGCCAATGTACAAGCTGCATGCAGTTACCCTGAAGAACAGTATATTTATAAGCCCAGCACTTGGGAGGCTGAGCCAGGAGGATGGTTGCAGAACAGCCTGGGCTACAAAGTGAGCTCAAGGCCAGCCTGGACTGCATAGAAACACACACACATCTCAAACACACACACACACACACACACACACACACACACACACACACACACACACACACAGTATATCTAATCTTTACTGTGTGGTAAATAATATCTAAATTCTTTATAGGCATTGAGAAGTCTTCCCAGCAATCCTAAGAGGTAAATATTTATGACAAGATTATTGCTGCCTTTATATATCCTTGTTATATTTAGGGTGGCTGCTGCTTGATAATTTACAGAGAAGCTTGTCTTACAATTAAGCCCACTCACTGTATTTGGGCTTTTAGATAGCATACAGATGTTAGGGCCACCAGGAGCTTCACACGTCATGCAGACTGAACTCACCAATGGGTGAGGTGAATGCCCTGCAACAACCACCTCTCTCAGCCCTGCCTCTGACCCCTGCTGCTCTGGGAATCGAACCTTTGGTGGACACCCCGGATCCAGCCTACCCTAGGTCTTGACAGTCTCAGTGATGAGCACAGGGTTACATAAGGTTAGAGCTTTCTGATGGAGGCTTTGGGGCCAGGCAGAGTGAACGAAGTCTCCCTGGGCCCTGCACTCTTGTCCATGTGATGATGGTGGTGGTGCACTTAGGGGCTCCACCTCTCACCTTGAATGGCGTTGTACAGCTTGAATCTTAAATGTTCTCTAATATCCCAGGTGTCAAGGCTCATCCCCAGCCCAGGTGCTATAGGGAGGTGGTGGGACCTTCACAAGATGGAATCTGGTGGGAGGAAGTAAGGTCATTGGGGCATGGCTCTGAAGAAGACAGGAGGAGATGAGGTCAATGGGGCATGGTCCTGTAGGAGATAGTGAGGAGGAAGTGAGGTCATTGGGGATGGCTCTGAAGAAGACAGGAGGAGATGAGGTCAATGGGGCATGGTCCTGTAGGAGATAGTGAGGAGGAAGTGAGGTCATTGGGGCGTGGC
>PVKA01037106.1:0-21227 GCA_004027165.1 Ctenomys sociabilis | reverse complement strand
AGAGGCAAGATCTACACTAATGGTGGTTGGACAGGATATTATGTCAGCTTCTAGTACTATGGTCATCCACTAGGAAAATAATTATTGAATTTTTGATATAATTCAGGTATAAAAAATAAGATAAGTAAGCAGCTAACACTCTTAATTTACTGATAAGAGACATCTGCTAAAATAATATCTGTAAATATAATATCATGTATGCACCTTGTATGATACCAAAACATTATGAAAAGTTTGCAATGTATTAATTTATCGAATCTGTCTTGTTAAGGTGTCTTGAAACTGTCTGATTGCTATTTTTACTTCAATAAAATAAAAAATAAAATAAGAATTGATGTAACACTTCATGGCTTCTATCTTATAAAACTGCAACTGGCAAAAAGCTTGGGCTTTAGATCATCCCATGACCCTTTTGACATCAGTAATTTGTCAGCATAGTGGCCCAGCATCACAACTGAACAGTCCATTCCCGTGTCTATCAGGAATTTTTATTGGCTCACCCCTCACCTTCATGTAGACCATAGGCTCATGAGGGATCAGGAACCCTATCACTCTCAGTCCTCAGGTTTACTCCTGCTGTAAGAGCAGAGCTGACCACCTCTGGGTTCTCAGATTGCTCTGACATTTTCCTCTTTAGCTTTGGGCATTCATGCTTGTAATGACCCTTTTCCTTGCAATAGGCACATTGACTCTTCTCCAGGGATGGATGTGACTTGCAGGTGTGGTTCCCTTCCTTTTTTTGGTTTTCTTTATGTGTTCCTGAAGTCTGTCAGACTATGGCAATTAGTTTGCCTTTTTCTTCATTTGTCACTCAGATTCTCTGCATTTCTCCACATCTCAGTTGACAAACCTTGTTAGTGACTACCAGGTATTCATACCTGTGAATCCTTCCAGATTTTGCAGTACTCAATGAATGTCCTCAGCAGTGTGGCTCATAAGGGCTGTGTTGATCATCTTCTGATTTGGGGGAGCCTCTGGATCAAACAGTGTGAGTAAAGTACACCTCCCAGCATCATTCTAGGAATATGCTTGGACTCTCATCTGATCTCTGGGGAGTCTCTCCTCCCTTGTCTGTATTGGTCACCTTATGCCCTCAACATTACAGTCTTGTAACAGCCTAGTGTGGTAGTCCATTAGTAGTTTCACGTGATCAAAGAACATTGTGGTCCAGCCTGGGTTCTCTTTATGGGGCTATTGTCTATCATAGGTGCTTGAATAAAAGATGCCCACAGAGGCATTTTATTCCAGACACTTAGTAGCAGTGGCTGGAACATGATGCTGGTGCTTTCTTAGTGCTGAAGAGTTATCTGAAGCTAGGGCAATCAAGCCAAGTGGAGTTATGAGTCTGCAAAATGTGCTGGAGCAAGTCAATGAGTGTTTATGGCCTTGTGGTGTAGAGGGGAGTGTGGTTTTTCCAATTCAGTAAATAAGTGGTGATGAAAGACTGATAAATGAAGGTGGGCCACCCCGGGGCTCTGAAACCATGTGCACTAACTGTTGGAGGCTCTCTTGATATTTCCTGGAGATGGAGCTGGAGTCCCTCATTCAGGGGAATTCTGGCTGGAAGATACCTCTCTCGTGTCCAAAGAGGTGATAGACACTATTGATAAGAATTTAGGACCCAATGCCAAGCCTGGCTGAGTGTGAGGCAAAGAAGGGACATAGGAATGCCCAAAGGACTGTGGCAGAGGTGGGTAGAGAGAAGATTCTGGCATTGCCTGGCAAGACTGGTCCTAGTCCAGCAACATGACAGACACTGGCTGGATGCCAATGGTGCTGAAGGTCTGTGGCTCTGGCCTTGGGTCAAGGTTCTCTGGGTAAAAGGGGGCTCACTGAGTCACTTGAGAGAATAGCCAGTGTTCCTTTGGGCAACTGTTGCTTTTGTTTTGTTTGTTTTGAGTGGACAACCAGCATTTGGGAAAGGGACTCCATCAATCAAATGTGTAGTGGAGGAGTTTAACAAATAACTAGGTGCAACCATGAATACACATAAGGAAGCTGATCTGGGTGTCCAGGATCTCCTGCAATGACCTGCCAGAGCTTTTGGACCAGGAAACAGCACTTTCCATTGAGCCCTAGACTGCCCACCCAACCTGGAAGGATGACCATTTCCCTTCACAAAGGATAAGGAATTTTCCAGGAATAAGTTTCTGCCCATAGTCTGCATCATTAGGAACTGATTGGGCTCTAGACCTTAGAGACAAGCTTACAGAAAAAGATTAAATAAAGACAAAAAATAATATTTTTTTGTGGGAGTCCAGGAAGGTCACAACTCTCTTGAAGCTAAGACAAGGAATTCTCTGGACAGTACACATTCATTGGGTTTTAAAGCAGGGAGCACTCAGAAGGAAGTGCATGGGATGGCTGAGGCAAAGGCTTCGGAAAATGAACAGGCTTTGAGGAGTTAGAACAAAGACATAAAAGCCATAAATTTTGCTAATTAAGAGAACCTTATCTCTAAGGTTGACAGTTTATCACCCTCTACTGCTTTGGGTGAGATTCACTTCCTTGCAGCTGCAGCATGACCTTGCCTTCAGACTCTGAATATGAGCCTTTCCACAGCAACTTAACCCTTACACAGTCCTGTCCCCAACACTCCATTAAAGCCCTTTATAAAAATTTTGATCTTAATATCTAATGCAGTTGTCCTACTCCAATACCTCCCAGGGCTCCTATCATGCACAGAGAAAAACAACAGAGACACTAATTCCTTTGTCCTTTCACTAGCCAGTCTCCATTTTGAGACCCCTCTTAGTATTGGCAGGCCAGTGATCCTGTCATCTTTGTGCTGGCCTAAGCCATAGGAGGATCACATTTCTAAACACCACACATTTCTAGACACTGCACATCACTTTGACCCTGTGCACCCAAACTGGAGTTCAAAGTGAAACGTCCATCTCATTTATACTCTTTCACTCACACACACGTTCCACAAGACTCATACCCTCACACCTGCCACATAAAGCATTCTGGATTCACTTTCCTCTTGGCAGCTAGTCAGGGAACAGTGAGGGTGACCAGCTCTCTCTGAAGATTCCTCTCTGATCTCCTTCCAAGCTGTTTCAGACCTCTTCTCAATGAGGACCCTGTCTTTATCATGATTCCAGTGTCTACCAAATTCCATATGGTCCTTTCTACGTAAGCCTTCCTGGGAGAGTCCGTTGAAGCCATTGGCCAGCCAAGTAGAGAGGCCTCCCACACAACCAGATATGTTCTGTCAGTGCCTGATCAGCAGGAGTTCACCATCTGTCTAATCAAGCCCATCAATTTGTGCATGGAGGAGGCAGCTACCACAGGTTGTTGTGTCAGATCTCAATTTTCCCAGTCAGAGAATCAAGTAAAGCAGGATAATACCTGGGATTCCCCAACAGAAGCAATAAAAATACAGAATTTAAGAACAAAGAGCAGTTTATTCTGCCAGTGTCTCCACAAGGGACTAATGTCTTCTTGAGAGCCCTGATTAAAGTTTTATTTCCACTTTCTATTGTTTCTCTTCTATAGATCAATTTTTATTGGAAATCAGCATGAAACAGAGTTACAGAAACAAGGCAGTAATTGAAGGGGTAAACAGTGGTCAAGGACTGTGGGGAGTTCAGACAAAGCTGGTTCCCTCAGAGCTGTAGCCAGGGGTGTAACCATAACCTTTCTACAGAAGCTTAGCCACACAGCTAACCCATAGTTACCCAGCTTTACTTGGGGAGGAAGCCTTCTCTCTCAAGGGAAGCCTTAGTGCTGAGCTTCCATTTCTCACTTGTGGGGGAGGAGGAGGAGGGGGAGGAGAAGGACGAGGAGAAGGAGGAGGACGAGGATGAGAATGAGGACGAGGAGGAAGAGGAGAAGGAAGAAGAAGGTAGGGAATAAAGGGAGACAGGGTAAGAGAAGTGAGGAGCCCAGAAGCTGTTTAAGCTTCCTGAGCCTGAAACTGTGGAAGAGGACATAAGGCAAGACTGGGAAGGTGAAGGAGAAGAGGTAATTTTGGCATATCTTGAAGTGGGGAAAAGGGATAGCACCTGCACCCCAGGGGGTCCAAGCTTCTGTTCAGGTGCCAGGTGTGAGGAAACCATACACAGGCAGGATCTTGAACTTTCTAGTTCTAGGATCCACATGCCCAGAACAAAGCCTCTGCCTCTGCTAACAAATCCACCCAGTTCCTGTAATTCCCAGCATATGAGTGCCAATGAGATCACTAGCCTCTCATGACCCAGGCCCTCACCAACCCCAAGATGCCCTGGCCTATGGCAACACCCCTGGCTTCAGCCTTCCGAGTTGGGCACCTCTCACCTTGCCCCCTCCTTCTGCTGCCCACTCTGTGCCCATCTCACAAGATGTTTCCCCCAGTGCAAAGGCCCTGTCTCCCACCCTGCCTCGTAGGGTTCATTTTCACACTGATCCCTGGAAAGGGACCACAACTCTGGGAGTCTCTGCATTGTATTTCCTGATGATTGAGGCCCAGAAGAAAGTTTGGCAAGCCAGGTGTGGTGGTGCACTCTAGGAGGCTGAACCAAAAAGAACATAAATTCAAGCCCAGACTGGGCAATTTAGCAGCTTGTAGAGAGTCTCAAAATAAACTTTTTTAAAATTGTAATTTTTAAAGGGTGGGGAAGTAGTAGGAAGTCCCTGAGTTGAATTCCCAAAATCTCTTTTCTTTCTTTCTTTTAGCTGCAGGTACAACTGGCAGAGCCCAGACAGCGTTTCCAAGGACCAGCTTCTGTTGATACTGATTTCTGCAGGGTCAGGCACTGCAGAGGTAGAAGTGATGACACTAATAGAAACCACCACTGGGAAAATGACAAACTGCTGGGCCCTTAACTTGTTACTACTTAAAGGCATGGTTTGTATTCTGCAATAGTCAGGGCCTTAAGAGTAGTTTTTGCTTCAGAAGAAGAAGAAAAGAGGAGGAAGAGGAAGAGGATGAGGACAAAGAGGAAGAAGAAGAACAAAAAGAACAAGAGGAAGAAGACGAAGGAGAAGAAGAGGAGGAGGAAGAGGAAGAACAAGAACAAGAAGAAAAGGACCAAGAACAAGACGCACAAGAAGAAGAAGAAGAAAGAAGAAGAAGAAGAAGAAGAAGAAGAAGAAGAAGAAGAAGAAGAAGAAGAAGAAGAAGAAGAAGAAGAAGAAGAAGAAGAAGAAGAAGAAGAAGAACAAAAACAACAAGAAGAAGAACAAGAAAAAGAACAACAACAAGAAGAAGAACAAGAACAACAGGAAGAAGAGGAAGATGGAGAGGAAGAGGAAGAACAAGAAGAAGAACAAGAAAAACAGGAAGAACAAGAACAAGACGAGGAAAAGGAAGAACAAGAACAAGAAGAAGAGGAGGGGAGAAAGAGGAAGAGGAAGAACAAAAACAAGAAGAAAAAGAACAAGACAAACAAGAAGAACAAGAACAACAGGAAGAAGAGGAAGACAAAGAAAAAGAAGAGGAAGAACAAGAAGAAGAACAAGAAAAACAAGAAGAAGAACTGGAAGAAGAAGAAGAGGAGGAGGAGGAAGACGAAGACAAAGAGGAAGAAGAACAAGACGAGCAAGAAGAAGAGGAAGAGGAAATAGAAGAGGAAGAGGAGAAAGAGGAAGAAGAAGAAAAAGAATAACAATAACAAGAAGAACAAGAACAAGAACAGAAACAAGAAGAAGAGGGGGAAGAGGAAGAAGAAGAACAAGAACAAGAACAAGAAGAACAAGAAGAAGAACAAGAAGAAGAGGAAGAAGACGAGCAAGAAGAAGAGGAAGAGGAAGAGTAAATAGAAGGGGAAGAGGAAGAGGAGGAAAAGAGGAAGAGGAAGAAGAATAACAAAAACAAGAAGAAGAAGCAAAAGAAGAAGAAGAACAAAAACAAGAACAAGAACAGGAAGAACAAGAACAAGAATGAGAAGAACAGGAAGAGGAAGAGGAAGAACAAGAAAAAGAACAAGAAAAAGAGGAAGAGGAAGAAGAGGAAGAAGAAGAGGAAGAAGAAGAGAAAGAGGAAGAGGAATAACAAGAAAAAGAACAAGAAAAGGAACAAGAAGAAGAACAAGAAAAAAAGAAGAGGAAGAGGAAGAAGAAGGAGAAGAGGAAGAGGAAGAAGAACAAGAACAAGAAGAAGATGAGCAAGAAGAAGAGGAAGAAGGGGAAATAGGAGAGGAAGAGGAAGAAGAACAAGAAGAGGAAAAGGAAGAAGAAGATGAAAAACAAGAATAACAAGAACAAGAAGAAGAGCAAGAACAAGAACAAGAAAAACAAGAAGAAAAAGAGGAAGAAGAAGGAGAAGAAGAGGAGGAGGAAGAGGAAGAACAAGAGGAAGAGGAAATACAAGAACAAGAAGAAAAAGAACAAGAAAAGAAGAACAACAGGAAGAAGAGGACGAAGAAGAACAAGAAGAAAAAGAAGAACAAGAACAAGAGGAATAGGAAGAGGAAGAAGAAGAACAATAACAAGAACAAGAACAAAGAAGAACAAAAGAAGAAGAAGGAGGAGAAGGAGAAGAAGAGGAAGAAGCAGAAGAGGAAGAGGAAGAACAAGAAGACAAAGAAGAACAAGAACAAGAAAAACAACAAGAAGAAGAACAAGAACAGGGAGAAGAAGAGGAAGAGGAAAAGGAAGAACAAGAAGATGAACAAGAAAAACAGGAAGAACAAGAACAAGAAGAGGAAGAGGAAGAACAAGAAGAAGAACAAGAAAATAAGAAAAGGAAGAGGAAGAAGAGGAAGAAGAAGAGTAAGACAAAGAGGAAAAGGAAGAAGAAAAGGAAGAACAAAAAGAAGAACAAGAATAAGAAGAACAAGAAAATCAGGAAGAACAAGAAGAGGAAGAAGAGGAAGAGGAGGAAGAAGAAAAAAAGAAAAACAAGAACAAGAAGAAGAATAGGAGGAGGAAGAAGAGGAAGAACAAGAAGAAGAAGAGGAGGAGGAGGAAGAGGGAGAAGGAGAAGGGAAGGAGAACGAGACCGAGATTGAGAACAAGAACAAGATGAACAATAACAAGAACAAGAAAAACAAGAGCAAGAACAAAAACAAGAACAAGAAGAAGAAGAACAACAACAACAAGAGCAAGAGAAGGGAGAGGAGGGGAGATGAAGGGAGGGGAGGGAAAGAAAGAAAAAAAGGAAGGAAGGAAGGAAGGAAGGAAGGAAGGAAGAAAGAAAGAAAGAAAGAAAGAAAGAAAGAAAGAAAGAAAGAAAGAAAGAAAGAAAGAAAGAAAGAAAGAAAGAAAGAAAGAAAGACAGTTAGCCAACTGAGATTTAGTTCAGTAGCTCAGTGCCTGCCTAGCGATTGTGAGGTCCTGAGTTTGATTCCCTGGTACTCACCTCCACCAAAAAAAAAAAAAGTACTATGACTGTTTAGTTGGGCCTTCAGATACTCAATGGTAACTGAAAGTGGTACAAAGCATTTTATATTTTTGTTATCTTCTCTTTTGGATATAGGTGAATCCCCAGGCTGTGTCCAAGGAGGGCCCAAGGCAGAGATGGGACCTGAACTCACACAATCCATGAGATACGTTGCAAATCCACTGACTTCCATTGTGGAAAAAGAATTTTCAGAATGGGTCAGTAAGAAAAACATCTACAAACTGCTGTACAGTGTTTCAGGGTAAATCCTGAGGGGATTTGGCTGACCTTGTCAGATACAAAAGTTACATTTTTTGTTATATAGGTTTTCTTATCTTGGTCTTAACCACCCAGCAGAAAAGTATAAAAACAAGGTATAAAAGTAAAGTCAGGGTCCAGAGATGGCTCAGTGGAATAAGCACTTCCCTGGCAAGTGCAAGGTCCTCAGTTCAATCCCTGGTTCTGCCAAAAAAAAAAAAGCAAAGTCATATCAATATGCTGAGCTGCAAAAGACTCAATTCAACACTTTCTGCCATTGCCAGTTCTACAGATAACCCACTACTATTATAAACTACTGGACTGTATTGGATTACTTTGCTGAATTCGTGTACCTATAATATATGAATTGTATCAAAATACCAATCTCTGACAAAAGTAAACAAAAAAGGGGAATATAAATGAAGGATCATTGTATAATGAGTACATATATATACAAAATAGCATAGATATACAGCTACTTTCTCTTAATTCAATGAGAAGAAAGTTTTGAACTAATAGTGCTTAGACAAAATATCAAGTTTCCATCTTGTACTATGAATAGCTACATTAAGACAACAATAAGCAACAGCCCACCTGTGAGTGAGAACTTCCAGGCCCGCCACACTAAAGAGACCTTTCCCGGTGTCCTTCAGCCCTGCCCCACCACCCCAGACCCAGCACAGCTCACCCTGTGATGAGAACATACACCACCCTTTTGGGAGCCCAGCAGAGCAGCCAAAACCCAGGCCCAGTGAGTGTGAGAGAGAGAGCTTCTGTGCTCTCCTGCCCCCCCATACCCCTCCTCACCCAGCCCAGGCCTGGCATACAGGCCTGGGGTGAAACTTTGCAGCTAAAGTCCCTGCACTGAGACTAAGGTCAAGACCACACAGCTAATCCAGGAGCAGAGCATTTGCCAAAGGGGTACAACAAGATTACCTCCAAGGACAGCAACAGGAAAGAGCTCAGCACAACAGCCAGACCCGAGCCAGGCACAACTACATGAACTAGAGCTTGGTATAACAATACCTGAATTTCATAAGGTGCTAAGGTTAGAACTGTACCAAAATTCTACACCAAAGGTAAGAGGTCAGAGCTATAAGACATGATAAAAACAAGGAACCAAATGTAATCTCAGGCCTCAAGCCCACCAATGATAAGTGCAGAAGATATTAGCTCAGCTGAAATGAATGAATTAACAGAGTTGGAAGAAAAAAAAAAAAAACAGCAGAAAGGTATAGAGGAATTCAGACCAGAATTATGCCTGAAATAGAAAAAAGAAATTTTTGAATACATAACATCTGAAGTAATTAATCAAATCCAGAAATGTATGGGGGAAACCTTATGGCCACCCAGGACAAGGGCAAAGAACACTATTCCAGATGAAACATATGAATTGACAGTATGACAAGCAAAGAAACAATAGCAGAATGGTAAAGGAATTCAGAACAGACATAATTTCTGAAATAAAAAGAAAAGATATCTTTGAAATCATAGCATCTGAAGTAGAGAATCAAATACAGAAATATAGGGGAAAACCCAATTTGGATAAAAACTCTGCAGTAAAAGAATTAATCACTACCTCTAAAGAAAACATTGAGAAAAAAATAGAGATTAGAAATATGATGGATTCCTTGGATGAGCAATACAGGACAGAAATAGATCGCATGAAGCAGAGTCAAAGAGAATAGAACTTAAAATCCAATCATGATTCTACAAAACCATTTGAGTGAAAGCAAAGACAGAGTTTCAGACCTTGAAGAGGCTGGTGCAGCTAGTGAAAAGGTGAGAAAGGATAACAAGGATGCAGGAAAAAATAATCGATCACCTGCAAGATAATGCCAAGATGAACAATCTGATATTAATAGTCATCAATGAAAAAGAAGGAGTCAATACAAATGATACAACAAGAATATGGGCATAAGTAATAGCAAAAGACTTCCCAAATATGAGGAAACAAACTAGCATTAAGTTAACTAAAGCACACAGAACGTGAAATAACTTCAACCCAGCTAAAACACACCGAGACACATAACGGTCAAGATTCCAGAAATCCAGCACAAGAATACTATACTGAAAGCTGCTAGAGAAAAGAAGCAGATCACATTCAAAGGAAAACCCATCAGAATTACAGCTGACTTCTCTTCACAAACCATGAAGGCAAGGAGAGCATGGAGCACAGTACTTCATATCCTCTATGAAAACAAATTCCATCCCAGACTACTGTACTCTGCAAAACTGTCTTTCAAGTTTGATGGAGAAGTGAAATACTTCCATGAGAAAGAAGAACTAAAGAATTTCATGGTAACTAAGACATCCCTACACAGGCTACTGAAAGATGTTCTAGACAGGGACCAAAATGTCCAGAACTCGACGAATGAGAACAGAAGGAACCCAATAAATAGAGCAAACAATTAAACACAGGACAAAAGGAGTAAACAACAGAGGGTAAACAGCATGTTAATCATAAGTCAACACACCTAACCATCCATGTTAATGGACACAAATTCACCAATTAAGAGAAATAGACTGGCACAGTGGATTAGGAAACAAAACCCAAGAATATGCTGTATACCAGAAAAACATTTAACTCAAAAAGACATTCATAGGCTTAAAGTCAAAGAATGGAAAACAATACTTCATGCCCCATCACCGCAGAAAAAAGCAAGGGTAGCAATCTTATTCTCAGACAGTCTGAACTTCAAACCAAGAAGGATCAAATGAAATAAAGAAGGCCACTATATACTGGTTAGAGGAACAATTCAACAGGAAAAGGTAACCCTCATAAGTATGTATACACCACACACGGGAGCACCCAATGATGTAAAACAAATCTTAATGGACATGAAAAAGCTAATATCCAATACCACAATCTTAACAAGAGACCTAAATACCCACTTATCCCACAAAGACAGGTCACCCAGACAAAAACTTATCAAAGAAGTAGTAGAACTGAACCAGAGCTTGAAACAAATGGACTTCTTGGAAATATACAGAATGTTCCACCCAACCACAGCTGAATACACATTTTTTTCAGCTGCACATGGGTCATTCTCTAAAATAGACCACATACTGGTCTATAGGTCATGCTCAAGCATACGCAATAAAACAGAAATTATCCCATGCATATTATCTGACCACAGTGCAATGAAACTGGAAGGAAATGACAAAAACAACCAGAAAAAAATTCCTAAAGACATAGAAATAAAACAACACCCTACTCAGCAATCAATGGGTCACAGAATAAATTAAACAAGAAATTCAACAATATCTACAATTCGATGAAAATTCAAGCACAATTTACTGGAATTTATGGGATGCGATGAAAGCAGTTCTCTGAGGGAAGTTCTTAGCTATGAACTCACACATTAGGAAAACAGAACGGGAACAAATAAACACACTAATGCTGCACCTCCAACATCTGGAAAAGGAAGAGCAAACCTTAGAGCAGAAATTAATTCAATTGAGACGATGAAAACAGTTCGAAGAATCAATGAATCAAAAAGCTGTTTCTTTGAAAGACTAAATAAAATTGGTAAGCCAATAGCTAACCTTATCAAAAAGAGGAAAGAAAAAAATTGAAATACAAGCAAAAGGAATGAAAAGGGTGTAATCACCACAGACCCAGTAAAAATTCAGAAGATTATCAATAGCTACTTGGAAAATCTTTATACTCACAGAATAGAAGACGCAGATAAAAGGACAAATTCCTCGAAAGGTACAAATTACCAAAACTGAATCAAGAAGATAGGACAACTCTCAATAAACCAATAACAGCCAATGAAATACAAAATGTAATAAAAAAAAAAAAAACTTACTGACAAAGAAAAGTTCAGGTCCTGATGGATTCACAGTTGAATTCTTTTTTTTTCCTTTTTTTCATTATTATTTTTTTAATTGAAGAACAAATAGCAATGAGACACTTTCAAGACAAATTAACAGGACAGATTTCAAATTGTTTTCATAATGTTTCAGAGTCGTATAAGGTGCATACATGATATTATACTTAGGCATTGTTATAGCAGATGTCTCTAATCAGTGAATGAAGAGAGTGCAGCTATATACCTATCTTATTTCTCTACAGCTGATTTATATCACAGATTCGACAATTAACACCCTCTACCTTGTTATCTCCCCAGTGTCTGTCC
The DNA here is from genome assembly GCA_004027165.1 of Ctenomys sociabilis. NCBI lineage: Eukaryota > Metazoa > Chordata > Mammalia > Rodentia > Ctenomyidae > Ctenomys > Ctenomys sociabilis. The sequence goes on along the minus strand of PVKA01037106.1, from coordinate 9,518 downwards.
ATAGTACTAGAACCCAACACTTCTTCTCCAACCACTATTAGTGCAAATCTTGCTTCTCATAGAATTATGCTGAAGCATGGCATATTTATCCTAACTGTACAGTTTAAATACATACATCATGATTCTTCCTTTATATCCCCTTTTTAATTTGTCTAGACCTGTCACAGATGGACACTCCATTGTCATTAAACCAATTTAGGTGAACTTGGCGACACAATCCAACACAGTCCAAAATTCCACATTAATACGGAGTTATCTGAAGAAGTTGTTGACCGTAACCATTTACAGCTCAACTTATTATTATGGCCCCACGTTATATACCACATTTTTATACTTTGCTGCTGGATGGTTAAGACAAAGATAGATCAAGACCTATATACAAAAAGATGGAGCTTTTGTTTTTGATGAGGTCAGTGAAGTCTCCTCAGGGTTTATCTTGTAATCCTCTACCTTACTCTATAGATCCTTTGTCTGTGTCATCCATGTGGATGAGTCACGGCCAATGCTTGCCCAGTTTGCTCTCTGTGAGAGCCTGAGAGAAAGTTTTCTCGCCATGTGACTCTCCCCAGGCACACTATACATCATCAGTCTCTTTCCTCTGTGGCTCCATAATCTTCTTGATCAGAAAATTTGGGGCACAACTGAGTTTCATGTTACAGTACAGCTTCTCCCATGCCCTGAGTCTTCACTAACCTTGAAAGACTAGGGCCAAAATGTTGGCTGGCCTTGTGAATCTTCCATTGCTCCAATTTTGATCTGTGAACCTAGATTGTTAACAATCCAGAAGAAAAGCTTCTTAGTACCCTGCAGCATATGCCATTCAGTTTGCCCTAACTATCTGACTCAATTGTCTTTAGTTGTTGTTGCACATTTCTATTTCTATTTCTTCTTTTGTCTTCTCACACTAGGGAGACTATACAATATTTGCACATGTGTGTCTGGTTTATTTCACTTATGAGTATATGTTCAAGTGGCATCCACTTCAATATAAATGCAAGTTTATCATTCTTTATAGGTGAGTAATACTCCATTACATAGAAATACCACATCTTTTTCAACCATTCCTCATGTGACGGACATCTTGGTTGTTTCCAAGATTTGGCTATCACACATTGTGCTGCTATAAACATAAGTACACATATATCACTATGATATAATGTTTTCAGTTCCTCTGGGAAAATTTCCAGTAAGGGGATAGCCGGCTTCAATGGGATTTCCAGTCCTACTCTTTTGAGGAGTCTCCAAACTGACCTCCACAATGGTTGTACTACTCTACATTCCCACCAACAGTGGAGAAGGGTTACCTTTTCCCCATAACCTCTCCAACATTTGTTGTTGGTTGATTTCCTTATGATGGCCATTCTTTCTGGAGTGAGATGGTTTCTCAGTGTTGTTTTTATTTGCATTTCATGGATGGCTAGCGATGTGGAGCATTTTTTCATATATTTATTCCTGTTAAGATTATGGTCTTAGATATTAGATTTTTCATGTCCATTAAGATTTGTCTTACATATTTGGGTGTTCCTGTGTTTGGTGCATAGATATTTATGAGTGTTACCTCTTGTTCTTGAATGTTTCCCCTGACTAGTACATAGTGGCCTTCTTTGTCTTGTTTGACCCTTCTTGGTTTGAAATTGAGACTGTCTGAGAACAGAGTTACTACTCCTGATTATTTCTGAGGTGCTGGGGCATGTAGTATTGTTTTCTATCCTTTGACTTTAAGCCTCTGAATGTCCGTTTGAGTTCAGTGTGTTTCTTGTATACAGCATATTGTTGGATTTTGTTTCCTGATACACTGTGCCAGTCTATTTCTCTTAATTTGTAAAGTGAGTCCGTTTACACTGATGGTAATAATTGAAATGTGTTGACTTATGTTTGTCATGATATTTACCTAGTGTTGCTTACTCCTTTGTATCCTGTGTTTAATTGTCTGTCCTTTTTAGTAGGTTCCTTCCATTCTCATTCATGGAGTTCTGGTCATTGTGGTCTCTCTCTAGAACATCTTTCAGCAGCCTGTGAAGGGATGGCTTCGTCATCATGAAATTCTTTAGTTGTTCTTTGTCATGGAAGTATTTCACTTCTCCATCAAACTTGAAAGAGAGTTTTGCAGGGTATAATAGTCTGGGCTGGAATTTGTTTTTCTACAAGACTTGAAGAACTTTGCTCCATGCTCTCCTTGCCTTCATGGTTTGTGTAGAGAAATCGGTTGTAATTCTGATGAGTTTTCTTTTGAATGTGATCTGCTTCATCTCTCTAGCAGCTTTCAGTACATTATTTTTGTGTTGCTTTTCTGGGATTTGTCTATTATATGTCTCAGTGTGTTTTTACTTCGGTTGAAGTTATTTGGTGTTCTGTATGCTTCGGTTACCTGAATGTTAGATTGTTTCCTCATATTTGGGAAGTTTTCTGCTATTACTTCTCCCCAAATTCTTTTTATGTCATTTGTTTTTTGTTTGTTTGTTTGTTTCAGGTATTTATTTATTTATTTTTTATTTTACTGAAGTACAAATATCAATCAGACAGGTTTAAGACACCTTAACAAGACAGATTCGATAAATTAATACATTGCAAACTGTTTTCATACTGTTTTGGTAGCATACAAGGTGCATACATGATATTATACCTACAGATATTATTATAGCAGATGTCTCTTATCAGTAAATTAAGAGTGTAGCTGTTTACTTTTTTATGTCATTTGTATTCACTCCTTCATTCTCATTGATACCAATTATTCTCACATTGTTCATCCTGGCATCATCTTCTAGGTGATGGATTATTTTTTCCTGCATTCTTGTTGTTTTTTAAGAGATCCTTTCTCACCTTTTCACTAGCTGCACCAGCGTCTTCAACATCTGAAACTCTGTCCTCACTTTCACCAAATGGTTTTGTAGACTCGTGATTGATGTTTTTAGTTCTTCTATATCTCTTTGACTCCGTTTCATGTGTTCTACTTTTTTCTTGCATTGCTCACTCAAGGAATCCTTCATATTTCTGATCTCCTCAAGTTGTTTTATCCATGTCTTCTTTAGAGGTAGTTATTAATTCTTTTTCTGCAGAGTTTCTTCCAAGTTGGGTTTCCTCTGTATATTTCTGGACTTGTTTCTGTATTTCACATGGTATGATTTCAAAGAATTCTTTTTTTTTTCAAAGAATTCTTTTTTTGATTTCAGAAATTATTTCTGCTTTGAGTTTCTCATGACTTTTCTGCTGTTGTTTCTTTGCTTTAAACGCTGTTAATTTATACGTTTCAGTTAGAATAGTGCTCTCTGCACTTGTTCCGGGTGAGCATTGGTTTTCCACCCAATGTTTCTGGAATTAATTCTTTATTTCAGATGCTATGTATTCAGATATTTCTTTTCTTATTTGAGGAATTACTTCTCTCTGATTTCCTCTATACCTTTCTGCTGTTGTTCCTTTGCTGCTGTATCTGTTAATTCATTCATTACAGCTGAGCTAGTGTCCTCTGTCCTTACTGGTGGACTCGAGGTCTGGGATTGCATTTTTCCCCTTGTCTTTGTCATTTTGTATAGCACTGACCTTTGACCTTTGGTGTAGAGCTTTGGTGCAGCTATAACCTTAGCTTGTTATGAGATTCGGGTGCCAGTCTATTAAGTTTGAGATTATCTAGTAATGCCTGTGCTGAATCTAGCTGTTGTGTTCAGTTCCTTTTTGCTGTAGCTCGTGTGGTTCCCCTCTGTTTGTTCCCTGGTCAGTTGAGCACAAACCAAACTGGGATGCAGAGCAAGTAGTGAAAATTCCCACTATCTTGGCTGGCTTTGGGGTGAGGATCTGGAAAGTTGCCTGAGTTAGCCCTCCTGTGTCAGGCAGGTCGCTCTCTAGGTGGGCGGGCCTGGGCTTTGGTGGGTCTGCTGGGCTCCCAAAAAGATAGTGGATGTTCTTATTCACCGGATAGGCTGTGCTGGGTCAGCCAACCTGTGCTGGGTCAGGGGCCACAGGCTGGAACTGGAGAAGGCTAGGAAAGGTCCCTCCGATGTTGTTGCCCGAGAGCCCTCACTCACAGGCCGAGCTGCACTGGGTCTTGGGCTGTGGGGTGGGAGCTGGGATTGCTGAGAAATGTCCCTCCCTCAGGGGGGGCTTGGAGTTTTCACTCCAGGCTGAGCTGTGCTGGGTCTGGGGCCGCAGAGTGGGACAGGGATTTGCTGGGAAATATCTCTCCCCTGTGGTGGGCCTGGAGCTCTCCACTCACCGAACGTTGATGCCCAGGGAGTCGGGGAAATTCCCACTCCCTCAGCGGGCTTTAGGGTAAGGGATCCAGGGAGTTGTTCATGAGTGGGCCCTGAGGTTTCAGGCCGGTCACTGGCTTGGAGGGCTTAGGGGCAGGGATCCGGGTAGCAAGAACGGGAAGAGGCCAAAGGCTCTCCCTCAGACTCACCACACACTCACTCTTCTGGGAAGCCTAACGAGTTGTGCAAATTCCCACTCACTGGGAGGGCTTGGGGTGGGATACAGGAGGCTGCCGGAGTCAGCCCCAGCCCCACTGTCTCTGGCCAGTCTCTCTAGTGGGGCAGGCATGGGTATGATTGAGTCACAGTTGAATTCTACAAGAAATTTACAGAAGATATAATCCCTAAACTCCACAAACTCTTCAATGAAATTGAGAAGGAAACAGTTGTCTCAAAATCATTCCTGGAGACAAGTACTATACTGATACCAAAACCAGCAAAAGACACAACTAAAAAAGAGAACTACAAGCCAGTCTCACTCATGAACATACATGCAAAAATCTTCAATAAGATCTTAGCAAAGAGAATACAACAAATCATCAAGAAGATCACACTCCATGACCAGGTAGTATTCATCCAAGGGATGCAGGGATGGATCAATATTCAAAAATTATGAATGCAATATACTATATCAATAGAGCCAAAACTAAAAACCACATGATCAATTGACGTACAAAAGGCTTTTGACAAATTCCAACACTCATTCATGTTCAAAGTCCTACACAAAATTAGAATAGGAGGTCTCTACCTCAATTTGATAAAAGCCATCTATAACAATCCAACAGCTAATGTAATTATAAACAGGGAAAAACTGAAATCTTTTACTCTTAGCTCTGGTATAAGACAAGGATGTACTCTATCACCCTTCTTATTCAATATAGTTTAGGAATTATTAGCTACAGCCATTAGACAAGAGAAAGAAATAAAAGGAATAAGAATAGTTAAAGAAGAAGTTAAATTATCACTATTTGCAGATGACATGATACTTTACTTGGAAGACCCAAAAAACTCCACCAAGAAGCTACTAGAATTGATACACAAATTCAATAGCATAGCAGGATATAAAGTCAGTACTCAAAACTCAATAGCATTTCTCTACGCAGATAACAAACACATTGAGAGGGAAACTATAGAAACAATACCTTTTGCAATAGCACAGTGGAAAATGAAATATCTTGGAATTCATCTAACTAAAGAAGTTAAAAATCTTTTCACAGAAAATTATAGTACTCTGAAAAAAAGAGATGGTAGAGGATTTCAGAAAATGGAAAGATATAACCTGCTCCTGGATAGGAAGAATGAACATCGTGAAGATGGCCGTACTCCCAAAATTATTGTACTGATTCAATGCAATCCCTATCAAACTACCAAAGAAATACCTCCCGGACCTAGAGAAATTGTTCCTAAAACTTATTTGGAACCAGAAAAGACCTAAGCAAACCTGGCCAACAAGCACAAGACAGGAGGCATTACAATTCCAGACTTGAAATTATACTACAAAGCTACTGTGATAAAATCAGCATAGTATTGGCAACAAAATAGACTGGAGGATGAATGGAATAGACTAGAAGATGCAGAGGCCTCTACAAACACAGTCAACCACTTGATCTTTGACAAAGGGCCAAACATGCTTACTGGAAGAAAGATTCTTTAACAAATGGTGCTGGAAAAATTGGCTCTCCACATGTCAAAAACTAAAACTTGACCCACGTCTATCACCATGCACTAAGCTAAAGTTAAAATGGATTAAAGACCTAAACATTAAAACAGAAACACTCAATCTCCTGGAAGAGAAGGTAGGCGAAACTCTTGAAGACATAGGGGTAGGCAAAGAGTTCACAAATAAACATGTATTTGCATGGAAAACACTTGAAAGAATTAAGAACTGGGACTACCTCTTATTGAGAAGTTTTTGCACTTCAAAAGAAATTACCAACAAAGTGAAAAGAAAACCCACAAATTTTGAAATAATCCTAACTCATAAGCACTCAGACAAAGGTCTGCACTCTAGAATTTATAAAGATCTAAAAAATATCAGGGCCCCTAAATTTAAAGACCCAATCCAGAAATGGGCATCCAAGATGAACACACACTTCTCAGAAGATGAAATTAAAGAAGTGAATAAATATATGAAAAATGCTCCACATCACATTACTCATCTATGAAATGCAAATTAAAACAGCACTGAGATACCATCTTACCCCAGAAAGAATGGCTGTCATACAAAAAAAATCAACCAACAACAAATACTGGGGAGGTTGTGGGGAAAAGGGAACCCTTCTCCACTGCTGGTGGGAATGTAGACTGGTGCAGCCATTATGGAAATCAGTGTGGAACCTCCTTAAAAAACTAGGACTGGAAATCCCATCTAAGCCTGCTATCCCCCAACTAGGAATTTTCCTGGAAGAACTGAAAATATCATTTCATAGGGATACATGTGTACCTATGTTTATAGCAGCACAATTTGTGATAGCCAAATCTTGGAAACTACCAAGATACCTGTCTCATGAGTAATGGTTGAAAAAGTTGTGGTATTTTTATACAGTGGAGTATTACTCAGCTGTAAAGAATTATAAACTTGAAGCCTTCATATTTAAGTGGATACCACTTGAAGATATACGTAAAATAAACCAGACCCACATGTGCAAATATCGTATAATCTCCCTAGTGCAACTCAAAAGAAGAATTGCAAATAGAAATGCAAAGCACATTAAAAGGAAAGCAAGAACTTGAGGATTGGACAATGAGGACAGGGCAAGGAGAAACACTGAGAAACATGACAGAGGCAAGACCATTCACCTATACACACTAGATGGGTAAGACAATGATCCTGAGAAACATCAGGAGATTTTTGAAACTAGCAGTTAAGGGGTAGGATTCTCACCCCAACTAACTATATATTCTGATACCTGTAAACCAAGCAACTGAACTGAATTTAACAAAGTGTAATAGAAGGATCATGCTTCAAATGCCTGTCATTCTGGTCCTCTAAATATGTACTTCTTGTCATGACATACCAGCTATTACTATGTTGCCCTTTTTTAAAGGGTAATATGAGACAAAAAAGTCACAAGACAGTCTTGCTACAATGCTACTATGCTGCATATGGACGGATTTCTAAATATCTACGTAAATACATGTAAGTGTTCATTCCTATTTTTGAAAAACAATTTTTCTTCTTCATATTCTGTATAGAATATGAAGTATTTAGTATCTTAATAGTTGATGGAAAATACATGTTCCATGTTATGCCTATGATGTCTGATATTTAAACAAATAGTGTGGGTAAACCAAACTGCGTATGTTGCAGGGTAATAATACACTTCTCTTCTGGAGGGTTAACAACCTAAGTTTGCAGATCAACAATTGGAGAAAAAGAAAGACTGCAAGGTCAGCCAACATTTTGGCCCTAGCCTTTCAAGGTCAGTAAAGACTCAGGACATAGGAGAACCTGTGCTGTAACATCATGGAGCTCATTTGTGCCCCAAATTTTCTGATCAAGGAGGTTTATGGGGCCACAGAGGAATGCAATCAATGATGTATAGTGTTCCTAAGGAGAGTCACATGGAGATAAAACTTTCAGGTTTTCACAGAAAGCAAATTGATCAAGCAATGGCTGTGACTGATCCGCATGGCTGACACTGATTATATATATATATATATATATATATATATATATATATATATATATATATATATATATTTATATATATATATATATATATATATTAGCTATCCATGTTTTGAAAATCTGTAATATATTTATTGTTGTATGTTACCCTATTTATTTCATTTTTTCTATTTGTTTTTGCTTCTGTTTTTCACTCTTCAAGTTAAAATACAAATAAATAAATTTTTTAAAAAGATCAGGGTTTTTTACTCTTTACTTTCTCAGTGAAAGTAATTGTCAGACTTACAGTATCCATAAGGAATTTCAGTTGTCATAGATCTGAAAGAAAAGGAACAAAAATTAGCCTGGAGAACATGGATCTGGATAGATTTGGGTACTTTTGACTGTATCTTGGAGTCATGATCCTAAAAGTATAATTTTAAATTATTTTTCTTGACCTCTTTGCTACCAGTCTTTATTCTGTTATACCTGGCTATGCTACTGATTCAGGAAAAGTGGCAGAACAACCCCTCATAGGTGGCCTAAACTCACCTAGTCACTACCTCATTCTTCTTCTAGCCTTGAGCACAACAGGATACCGCTAACAGCATTTTCAGGAGTCACAGGGACAACTGATGACCACAGGTTCCAGGAGCAACATGTACAACCTTGAGTTGGTGCCTAAACCTGGGTCCCAGGAGAAGCAGAGCCTCATGCTGCTGAAACAGCCCCAGAGACACCCATTGTTAAAGGCAGTCATTGTGTTGGGACTGAATGGCCACATCAACTGTGAGGACCTGTGAGGATGCCACAGAGCTAAGAAACCAGGACTGGGCGAGACCAGCCAGGCCCCACCCACCACCCACGGAGCCCGTCCGTCCTCTCCTGAGCAGGCCTCTCTGATCCTCCTCTCCAGCCTGGCTCCCCATTCACACTGAAGCCCTTTTCCTTCTTTATCTGTGTGTCCTTACTCAAGAGGCCAACTGGCCTTGGTCAGAGCTGAGCTCCCTTCACGTCTTTCTGAAAGCTTTCACTTGTCCATGGGAGGGGCTAAGGCAGGAATAGGCTCTGCTTCCTTTCTAGCCTCTGAGACCCTGGGTTGGATTCAGGGCCTCTCAAGGACTGGTATCCCCAGCTAGCCAGAGGCTTTGCTCTAGTGAGGATGGAAACGGAAACTGAAATGTCTGGATGCCTGGCTTGAGTAGCTGGAAGGCGTGCACTCTGCTGAGAAGGGTCAGACTGGCCTGGTCACTGAAGAAGGAAGACCAGTTTATAGGGTGCTCTGGGGAGCTGGGGTCCAGCTGATCTTTAGCCAAATCCTTTTCTCCTGAGGGGCACTTTGATTCTCATACATGTCCTGAAGGGAAATTCAGTGGTGTGAGGCTGCTGGAATCCAAGGAGATCCTAGGTTTAGGGAAGTGGAGACTCTGGGTCAGGCTGAATGTTTCTAAAAATCTCCTACCCTGGAACCTGTACTGCAATATTATGAGACTCAGGTGAGCTCCAAATTTTCTGAGCAAGGAGATTGTGGAGCCACAGAGGAAAGAGATTGAAGTTCTATAGTGTGCCTGGGGAGAGTCACATGAAGAGAAAACTTTCTCTCAGGCTCTCACAGAGAGCAATCTGGTCAAGCATTGGCCGTGACTCATCCACATGGATGACAC
>PVKA01037105.1:0-21310 GCA_004027165.1 Ctenomys sociabilis | reverse complement strand
CACATGAATGTTATTAGCCTATAACATTACCCTAATGTATCTACCTCATTGATGACGTTGACTTCCCTCCCCTCTGCTATATAAGCTACCTCACTTCCTTGAATAAACGAGACTTGATCAGAATCCTGTCTTGTCTCCATTTCTCGCGTCCCTGTTCCATGTCTTTGTCAGTCCCCTCTCCTCCCCCAGGTGACCTGCGCTGACTGACCTGCTGGACGGGTCAGGGCCGGACCTTGGGGACTCTATCTGGTCCCTGCCCCTCCCTCTCTGGCCCCTTCTGTCTTCTCTCTGCTTCTCGGTTGCCCCGAGGTGAGCAGTTTTGCCATACTGTGCCCTTCGCTCACTACACTCTGCTCTCGCATAGGCCTAAAAAATAAATAAATAAAGCCCACTGATCATGGACTGAAATTGCAAGCCAAAAGGAATCTTCGCTCCCTTAAAACTGTTTCCTCAGAGGGCCAGCCTAATAGCTTGACGGATTAAAGCATCTAAAGCAGGCACAGGGGCTGGGGGTCTATCCCCAGGCCTGCAGTGCGGGCTCAGATCCCAGAGACTACAATTGAGACTGGATGTGGTGGGGCACACCTGTAATCCCAGCACTTGGGAGGCTGTAAACAGGAGAATCACTATTAGTCTGATCTAGTAGTGAGACCCTGAACACCCTATAGACCCTTCCCTAAAATACAAAAAAGAAAAATTGTTTTCTTGGGTATTTTGTCACAGCAACAAAAAGCTGATTAACACATTACCTACCACACTGTGCATGATAACAAGGGCATGCTAAGGGTTCTGTGTTATATTATTAAACTTGGAATATAAAACAGACAATATGCAAATGAATCCCTCCAAAAGTTAATACAACTTGGATATGCCATTCTAAACTGCATTTGAGAATGTCTCTTAAAATTTCAAGAATACAAGGGCTGCCAGATAGCTCAGCAGACTAAAGCACCGGGTGCCTGCTTAGCACAGCCAGCGATGGTGGTGGTAACGGGGAGAGGGGAGTGAGATGGGGGGAGTTAGATCCCCACCCCGGGGCTCACTGAGCGGGCAATTGACCCTGGCTGTGATCTACATAGTGAGACCCTGTAGACCCTGTACCAAATATATTTTTAAAAAATTTTTTCAAGAATACAAGTGAAATTAGATTTTTTTTTTTTAAATGTATCTAATGCAGGGTCTTCAGGGGCAGGGCTGGCATAGTATGCAGGAGATTGAACCCGGGCCACTGTGCTCTGCCTAAGCAGCTACCTTAGTCCATTGAGCTATCTGGCCATTCCAAAATTTAATAATTGTTTTCTCCTATAGGTGTGTTCTGAGTCTCACTACTAGAGAGACTACAGGGTGTTCCGAGTCTCACTACTAGAACAGACTAATGCTGATTCTCCTGTTTACAGTCTCCCAAGTGCTTTGATTACAGATCTGTGCCACCATGCCCAGTCTCATTTGCAGTCTCAGTGTGCCCCAGGGGAGGGCCAGCATGGCAGGCCCAGGGATTGAACTTCTGCCCCTGTCCCTGCTTGCAGGCACTTTAATCCACTGAACTATTTGGCTGGCCCTCAAAATTTAATAGATTTCCAACTCAGAAATATCAACAGTATATCTTCCTCCTTTGTCACCTTTTATTTATTTATTAGTCTCTTCTGAGACAGGGTTTCCCTATGTGGTTGACCTCATTTTGTAGGCCAGGTTGGTTTTGAACTCACAGAAATCCTCCTGCCTCAGCCTCCTGAGTGCTAGGATTATACGCATGCACCACATGCCCAGCTCATCTTTAAATTTATCTATTTAAAAAACTGGCTTATTAATCCAAACTAGTAATGACAAGCTATGAAATCAGTAGATAATGGCTTTGAAATTGAAAAGTAAATCATAATTATCAGACTATACCAAAAAAGGTAATTCAGTAAGAGAAAGAGTTTGAGTAGAATACATAGCCATTTAGATTGTTTAGTAGCTCAATTAAGAAGGAGGAGAAAATCACATGAACGCATTGGAGAATATTAAATATTTGTTGATTTAACATAAAACTTCAAAATTGATGGAGTACACAAAACATATTAATCCGTTAAAATGAGGACTTCTGACAAACTGATGAATGAGTTGCATTGATTCAAACAACATTAATTACTGAACAATGCTGTAAAACCTTGTAACTCGTATAAGAAGGAAATTTAGTGCAGATTTTCACAAATTTGACAAAAGCCATAAAAACTGACATGACTTTGCCCACATCACACTGTGAAAAGAAGCATTCTAGTCTGTTGATAACAATAAAAGTGTTGATCAGAAGTAAGACTAAATTCTCTTTGCATTTCATTAAAAGTGTCGGAAAAACCACTGTCATACGAAGAGACAAAACTATGCCACCAGAAAGGCGGGAGTAAAAAATCAAAAACACGAGGGCTGGTGAGATAGCTGGGGGACTAAGTACCTGCCTAGGCAAGAAAAGGGACTGGGACTCAATCCTCGGTACTGCATGCTGCTCCAGCCCCATCCTTGGGCGCCCTGAGTTGGCACACGCTTGTAATCCCAGCACTTGGGAGGCTGAAAACGCTCTGAGTCCAAGCTATGTAGTAAGACCCTGCACCAAAAATACATAAAATTAAGCCGGGCGTGGTGGCGCAGGCCTGTAATCCCAGCACTCGAGAGGCTGAGGCAGGAGGATTGTTGTGAATTCCAGACCAGCCTGAGCTACAAAGTGAGCTCAAGGCCAGCCTGAACTGCATAGTGAGACCCTGTTTCAAAAAAAGACAAAAAAAAAAAAAAAAAAAAAAAAACCCATAAAATTAAAAAAGAAAAAAGATTTTAGCGCTCCGGGTAATTTATACAAATCTTATGCTACTCGTCTAGATGTTGGGATGCTTATAGTTTTTGCCAGACTGTTTAAAGTTTATAATTTACTGTGTTAAATTCTTATTCTCCTAATCAATTCCTATTAGTAGTTTTGTGCTGCTTTTCACAAATGGAGCTTGCAAATTTTGGAAGTTCCAGCCCTCATAAGGAGGCAACCTTTTCCTTCTCAGGGAAACGGCTCAAGAACGCAACCACATCCAAGGGGGATAAGAGGAAATCGCCCTCACCTCCCACCCTCCCAGAGACTGCCCTGCCGCGGCTCCCTTGCCACCTACGCGTGTCCATCTTTTCTTCCTCCCATCTCTGCTCCTGCATAGTTGGAGCCTTTTGCCTGCTGCCTGCATCTCCAAGTTGCCTTTTCCCTCTCTTCCTGGGTTCTGTCTGTTTCAAGAAGTTAAGAGAGGAGAACAATGGAGGGGGCAGGAAGCTACAGGAAGCCACAGAGGTCAGGAGAGGGCAGGTCCAGATTCCAGCCCTCCTCCGGCTGCCTGCCCTTCCCACTGGGCACACCACCAGCAGAAGTCTCAGAAGGAAGCCTGGATTGGCCGCCAGGGGCCAGGAGGCAGCAAAGGAGCTGGGTGCCGTAGGGCGGGAGCACAGCCCAGCAGTCTTGGGCCGGACTTGGCCCTGACGCTGCTGCCGCATCCCCTCTGGGCCGTGGAGCCTTCCAGGGTCTGTCACTTCCCAGACCCCCGAGATATTCCCCATGCCGCCTGAGGTGAGAGACACAGGAAGTTTGACTCCATGATGAGTAAGCACATTTAAGGAGGAGGAGCCTGGGAGACTCAGGGCAGAGCTCTTCTGGTGAGAAGTATCCGTCTCCTCACTTAAGGACCAAGGAAGTTCGCCCTTCCCTTCCCCCAGCTGTGCTGAAGTGCATTTAGGAACCTGTGCTTTCAAACATGTATCAAAAATGCCAAAGCTCAGTGAGGAGTAAGAGGACCAGAACCAGGATGAGGCGCTGGGCCATGGATGCTGAAGGGATGGAGGGTCCACATTCCTGGGAGGAGTATGTGGTTCATGCCCGGGGTTAAGATACTGTTTTCTCTCCTCCACCACCACCCCTGTCCCTGCTCAGGCTTTCTCTGCGGAGTCCTGGGAATTCTCCAGAATAGAGACCCCCCTCCTTCCTTTAGACCTATACCTATTGTCCCCACATAGCCTCTGCGTCCATTTAAGGGGTGCCTATTTGGTCCTCAGTGTAGTTTCCTCTAGACATAATCTAGGACCCTTAAAAAGAATTTTGCCATGCTGTGTTTCCTGGGAAATTGGAGAGTGATTTTGGAACCAGACTAGAAAGGTTCGAACCCCAGCCTGGGCCTGGTTTCCTCATCTACAGAATGGGGTAACAGCCCCAAGAGATTAAGTTAAAGTCACGCCCAGAAATCAGCTTTCAGGGTTGCTGGGGAGATGGCTCAGTAGAATAAGTGCTTCCCTGCCAAGTATAAGGGCCTGAGTTCAATCCCTACCCCCTCACCAAAAAAAATCAGCTTGTGCAATGTCCCACTGTTTTCTCTCCTTCCCTGCCTCTAGCAATTCGAATTTTTGTTTGGGGGACTGGTGGTCTTCATCCTTAGGGTAGCATAAACAGCACTGGGGAGCACATCTGAAACTGCACCGCAGAGACGCTTGGGCAGCTGTTTCACCGCTCCCCACAACCTTGTTCCCAGAATACTTGAGCTCTCCAAACTTCCCTAAATTCTTTCTAAATCAAAGTAAGACTCAAAATATAAATACTTACATGTTCACATTTTTTTACTCTTATTTTTTAACAACTTTCAGGCTTCCTTGCTCCAGCTTGAGACACCCAGCTAAGAGTCTGAAACAGAAGCAGAAATTTGGAATCAAGAATAAAGAGTCAGGATGGATGGAGCCTGGAATCAGGGGCACCAGGGTGGAAATAGAAGGGGTGCTTCTGGGAGGTGCTTGAAACCAGAGACCCTCGATCTAGAGGAAGAGGGAAGGAAAGAACAAGGAGGACACAGGACCCAGAGCTAGTGACACAGCCTCTCCCTCCCCGAGAGGCTTCAGGCTAGGAATGAGAAGCTGAAACACTGGCCATAACAGAGCCCAAGCCCGTCTCCACCACCATTCCCTGAGTTCCCCCTTAGCAGATTCCTCCTGGGCCACAGGAAAGACTGTAGTGAATCTGCAGCCTCCTTCTCAGTCTCCACCCTCCTGCCCACCCAGGTCCATGGGCTGCCCAGCCCTGGTGTCCTCGACATGCCTCCGCAGGCCTGGCACAGCTGTCCCTCCTACGTGACCAACATGGGCCCTGGCCTGGGTGCCGGATGCTGAGATAAGGCCAAGGAGGGGAAAACCACCAAAGTCAGGAAATTACACAGCCTGGTTCCCCAGGCAACTCCACCACAAACAGTGCAGAAGGGGGGCAGGGGAGGGGAGAGAGGGGTAAGGACAACTCCTATTCATGGTCACTCAGGCCAGGGCCCTCCTAGACCTCAATTTCCTTGTTAGGGAAACTTTTCTACAATCTCCTAGGACAGCATTGCCTGAGAATGAATGGGAAAAGTTTACTTTAAACAAGAATTCAAGATACCATGGCCCCCAGCTCCATCCCAGGTTGTCTGTCTATAGGTCCTATGAGTCTAACTGGAATCTTCATTTCAACTTGCATGCCAGGTGACTGTGATACTGGAAGCCTTAGGACTTTTTGCTTTTTTTGTTTGTTTTTATTTTGGGTTTTGTTTGAGACAGGGTCTCACTATAAGTCCAGGCTGGTCTTGAATTCACTTTGTAGCGCAGCTTGGCTTTGAACCCATGGAAATCCTTGTGCTTCAGCTTCCAGAATGCTGGGATTACAGGCATGTGCCACCATGCCTGGCTGGACTTCGCTTTGAGAAGAAGAATGTTTCAAGAAGTTGAGGTTCCTTGTGGCATGGTGAGGATAAGATATGGCATAAACCCCAAGGTCACCCCAGCATCCTGTGCCCTCTGGGATCTACAGTGAACCCCTTTCCAAGGGATGTTTGACTTCCCGATATTTTCAACATCTAGTGGGTGACCAAAAGTCAGAGATCTGGAACCTGGGATACGCAGAACCAATTCAAAACAATGAATTTTGTTTTGGGCCCAGCACTATCTGTGCTGAGAACTGGAAGCTGCAGACAGATGCAAAAAGCATGCTTTCTACTTGCAAGAACCCTGGGGCCTAGGGAAAATCACTTACAGTTTTACTTGGTTTTTCTCTTTTCTCTGAAGGACTTGAAAATATTAAAGCCTTACCAAGAGGTGACACACTCCCAGGGATTAAGAGATATGAAGGCGCCTTGAAAGTGCAGCTCTTGGGTATTGTCCAGGTGGATTGTCCCAGTGGTTACAGTAGCTTTTGTTGCTGAAGGTAAAAGTGGGGCCGTCTGAGGGAGGTCTGAGGAGGTCATGGTGCCCTGAGAAGAGAAACTCCCAGCTGCAGGATCCAGGAGCTGAGCCTCAGGCACTCTCCTCAGTTCTCTATTTGACTGGTGAAGTAGCTGCCCCGAGAGCTGACTTCCTGAACCTCCTGCCAAGCCTGACCTCTCCCTTCCTCCTTCATGGCCAGGGCCTTCAGGGACAGGAAAACCACAGCTCAAGCCATTTTCAGGCTAAACCCTTCCCTGGGTTGGGTGTCTCACAGGAGAGTCCCAGGATAGGAACAGCCACTGTTTGGTCTTCTGTTGCTTGAGTTTAACTCTCAGCTCACTCACTAGGTGGGCTCAGCAAGTTAGTTTTACTCTGTCAGCTTCAGTGTCCTCATCCATAAATTGGGAGACCATAATACTTTGTTGTGTTATCTGCTCTTCGCATGGGTCTCCTTCCCCAGGTACGGGTTGCACCATCTCCTCCACTGTCTGTCTCAACTCCTCTCACCTTCATTCTCTGTGGTCAGAGAACACTCAGCAGCTTTGAGCACCACCCTCCCCTTTCCACCCCCGCTGTCCTTTCCTTCACCCATGGCAGCACCAGTTCAGCCTGGACTCCTGAGAACTTCCTCAGTCTGCCTGTGGCAGGCTTCCCTGATGGTAGGCCATACCCTGAGGCCTTACCGACTTCTGAAATAAGACACAGCTCACAACTCTTCATTCCCCTGCTCCTCGATGCCTTCTCTTTCCCATAGTGAAACTGCTGGCTTGACTGATGACCCAGATGGCATTTCTCAACAGCACAGCCCTCATGCTTCCACACATGGGTCTACAGCCCATGTCTGCCCATGATCATCTCCTGCCCACGTACAGCCCACTCCCCCATGGAGGACACTTTCCTCCTCACTGATGCCAATGTCCCCTTTGTGCTTTCAATCACCCATTGGGCTTCAGTTATGACATCGTCACCCTTCAGATGCCTTCATTGTCCATGGCCCTTCTTATGGGTGCTGCTGGCACCTGTACCCCTGAACATGTCTTGTCTTGTGCCTAAATGTCCCCCTAAGGCCTCAGGCAGTCATAGGTGGGGATTTTTCAGAGGTGGCTGGATCTAAAGTGTGTGATGGATTCATGATGCAATGCTAAGATTAAGGGTACTATGAATAAAGGTGGCTGATGACTAAATCAGTCCACTGATTGATTTGGCACTCCCGTAGACCCAGATAGCCCAGATAAAATCTTAAGGAACAGAGGGGCCAGCCAGATAGTTCAGCGGACTAAAGTGCCTTCTTGGGCAGAGCACAGCATCCGGGGTTCTATAGCCCAGCATGCTGGCCCCACCCCCAGGGCACGCTGAGACAGTGCTCGGTGATTCAGACTGGGTATGGTAGCATATGCCTGTAATCCCAGCACCTGAGAGGCTGAAAATAGGAGAATCACTATGAGTCTGATCTGGGTAGTGAGACCCTGTACTAAACACATAAAAACAAAAAATAAGGGACCGGGGAGATGGCTCAGTGGAATAAGTACTTCTCTCGCAAGCACAAGAACCTGAGTTTAATTCTCCATTCTGCAAAAAAAGAAAAGAAATAGTTTTTGGAGAGGAGAAAAAAAAAAAAAAAAAAGAACAAATCCAAATTACAACTAAAGTTCCGAGCACTATGACAGAAAAAATATTAGCAGCAAGCATCACTTCTGTCACGCTCATTGTCACCAGCATGGTTCAGAGGCACATGGAACAATGTACAATTTTCTTGCTCCAGTACAAAATCAGTTCAAATGTCAGGGCCAGACAACAGTGGGGTGAAGTGGTACAGAAGCCTCAGCGTTCATGTCCAAGATGTTCAACCCCTTCTCACCCATCTGAAACCTGTTATTTTGATCACTTAGTCTTTTTTCTTTTCTTTTTAAGATAGGATCTCTTTATGCCGTTCAGGCTTGTCTTAAACTCACTTTGTAGCCCAGGCTGGTCTCAAATTCGTGGTGATCTTCCTGCCTCAGCTTTGAGTCAGCCCTCTTTGACCACACCAATCCCAGACAGCAAAGAAATATCGCTTAGCTCCCCTAACTGAAATTTGATCTCTGACCAGAGTCAGTGACAGTGCCCTTTTCCAGAGAAGTCCCCACCAGACTTTTCTGCTCTCCTGACCGTTCAAGGGACTGTCCCATATCAAAGCGCCTGATATGTATCATCTTCCCATGACATTCAGGAATTCACGCAGGGCTTTCTCCAAAGGTACAAAACCTTGATTCCTTGAATCACAGTGTCTCCAATCCATGTCTTAACTCCTTACAGGCCCACACAGCTATGAGCAGAGGTCATGCATCAATAATCTCTACTCTCATAAGGCCTGGCACAGAATAGAACCTCAATAATTGCTGAATGAATATATGAATGAAAAGGCTGGGGGCCCGGGAGATGGCTCAGTGGAATAAGCACTTCCCTGGCAAGCGCAAGGGCCTAAGTTCAATGCCTGGTTCCACAGAGGGGGAGAAAAAAGAAAAGAAAGAAAAAGCAAAAGCAAGGGTATACCTGAGCATTCCTAGGCAGAATGGCCTGCTTTCCTCCGTTAGATGTGATTTCTCCTTTTTATTGAAGACATTCTTCCTGACCCTTCAGAGATTTCAGAGGCTAAAAACCTTCGGAAGCCGGGTGTGGTGGCGCACGCCTGTAATCCCAGCACTCGGGAGGCTGAGGCAGAAGGATTGGTATGAGTTCGAGACCAGCCTGAGCTACAAAGTGAGCTTAAGGCCAGCCTGAACTGCATAGTGAGACCCTGTCTCAAAAAGACAAAAATAAATAAATAAATAAATAAATAAATAAAAATAAAAATAAAAACCTTCGGAGTCAAGGGGATTATTTTTCCTTGTCTAACTTATATTTCTCTGGATGCAACTTGGGCCACGGGGACCAAAACCTACCTCTTTGCAAGGAGACAGTTACTAATCTACTCTTCTAGCCTTTTCTTCAACAAATTTAATCCGAGGCCCTTCGCTGCTCTCCCTGAGGTTCTGTTGTCCAGCTCTTTCCCTGCTCCTCTGTTCTTGGGCCTTTTGCCAAGGTCTCAAAGGCCTCCTTCAGCTTCATAGGCAGGAAGGGGACATACTGTTCTCCACACAGAAATGCCTATGCACAAAGGACCAGCGCCTCTGTCTGCCTATTATCCCCAGTCTGGGGTAAGCGCATTTCCGGGCAGCCTTCTCACACAGTCACAGACTCCATCTCTCCTACCTGCACCCACCTGAGTGGATTCTCACACACCTGAACACACTTCCGTGCAGGGGAGTAGGCTGCACAGACCCAAGCTTTTACCCACAGGCAGGCCAAAGGGGCCGGGCGGGTGCCAGAGCCCTCTTCCTCTTTCTCCTTTTCCCTGCCTCCCTCCAAAACTCTCCTTTCCATTGGTCAGTGTGGGCCACGCCTACTTTGCCTCCACCTCCACAGTGATTTTCCACTTCAAAGCTGCAGGCAAACAATAAATGAAAGAAATTAGCTCCTCCTGCCTGCCTCTTGCCCTTCCTCCCAAATCCTCAGCGTAGGTCCTACTGCCAATAGAGCCCCAACACTGCTTTCCATTTCCTTCCTAACCTCCCCTCCTCCAGCTGTAGTGACTGAGGCTTCTGGGGTCTTTTATCTTGGGACAATGAACAATGGGGGAGGCTTGGGGACTGCCACTATAGCTGGTTCCACGTTAGATCCAGTGACAGACCCGGCAGCTGAGATTCTGGGCTGACTGATTATGTTATCAATCCAGGGAACCCCAGAGCAGGAGTGGTAGGAACACTCATTCATTTGACAAATACTTCCCCAGCACCACCGCCTTTCCAACCACTACTCCACATAATAAAACCAACAAGAGCCGGCCTGTGTGCACAGTGTACATTCCATGGGTGGGACAGTAGTCAGGAAGGCATACTTCGATGTCATAAATGAAGCCTGGGGAGAGGATGGGGTACAAAGCCGAGGGTGGAGTATGTAACTTTAAATAAAGTATCAGGAAAGCTGACAAAGCTCTGAAGGCGATAAAGCAGTGAGCCACAGTGAGACCTGGCGGAAGGTGTTTCCAGAAGTGTCCTGCAAGAGGGCCGTGAAGCACCAGCGTAGACAGCCGAAAACACCAGGTGCCAGATGAGCAGACGAGGCTCCCAGGGAGATGGGAGGAGCCAAGTGAGGGGTGAAGCTGACCGCAGACAGGACAAAATGCTAAAAGCAAATAATAATAATAATAAATTCAGAAAACAAAATTCAGAGATGCCAATGGTGGCCAGGAAGGAGCTGAACCCACAGTTCAACGGCCTGGTAGATGCAGCCAGGAGGGGGATGAGGGTCTCACAAAGCCAGTCGGTGTTTCCGTTGAAAATGTGGTTCCGGGAGTACAGACAGAGCCAGCGGAAGATTCCCTGAGTCCAGCAGAGCATTATCTGCACAACCCTCTGGAGTAACTCCATTCATTCTGTCAAATCCTGCGCACGCAGACCTGATGGATCCTCACAGGAGCCCTACTCTCGTAGATTGGAGGCTAGAAGCACTGCACCTCAGCCTCTGCTCCCCGAGGATCCACAATCCCCTTCAGACTAAGCCAGCAGCGGCACAGGCTCAGCTGGACGCTCTGCCATGTCACCTGGCTCTTCCAATGCCTGCTCTCCTGCTTCATAGGCGTGTGGCCCTGGACAAGTCGGCCCTTTCTGAACCCAAAGCTCACCTTGGGGTTGAGGGTAACAATGTATCATATCCTCCTGGGGTGCTGCTGAGAGAAAGCCATGATGGCACTGTGGCTGGTTTATGTCCCAGACAACCATGGAGTGTGGGGCCAATAATTTATACCTGTAAATGGTTAAATCAGGGATGGCTGCAAGTTGCTCTGTTTTTCAGTATAAATTATCTGTAAATTCAATGTTTTCTCTGTAGAGATCCACGCCCCCCTCATCCCACCCCACCCCAGGCATTCCACAAAGCCTTCCAGAGTGGGAGATAAAGGGGTGGAGTGACAGTTAATCCCCTGGGAATTTGCCCAGAGCCTGTAGCCTATCTTATCTGTGCCACAGCCCTTAGGAGTACAGCAAGCAAGTAAATACAACCTCTCCCAGTGTGGTACCAGGCCAAGGCCAGGAGGGAGCTATGGAGCAGACAGCTCTAAAACAGCAGCATGGGGCCTGGCACGCAGTGGTTGCTTCTAGGAAGCAGCCATGGTGGATCTGAGTCTCTAGGGGAGGAAAATGAAAGCACTTTGGTTACAAACCCTCATCGTCTGTCACCCTCAGGCTCTAAATTGTGGTTTTCTCCTAAGGAGACAGAGATACCCTAAAGCAGAGAGACACAGGGACCTTGGAGGCCAGGCCCCACCAGCTGGCTAATGGAGGTGGGGCCTAATGACCCAGGAGATAAACAGTCCTTGAGGTTTTCCCTGGGAAGACAATGGGGCTGATCCAAAGGCCTGGGGTTGAGCATGATTCCTAAGAGATGACATATTCATGCTTGGAGCTGGCTGCTGGGGGCAACTTGACCCATAGGTGATTATCTTGGTCCAAGGCCATCCAGTGGGAAAGGAGGCTTTTCCTCACGTAGGGCCGATCAACAGGGCTTCAGCTGGATGGTCCCTCCAATACCAGCACCAGCTCGCTTCTGCTCATTCCCCAGCTTCCTCATCACTGCAACTACGCCCTCAGCCCCCAAGCTTTGTGACCTATGCTGGCACAGGTCCATGCCCCACTGCTGCCCAAAAGGACCTCTTACCTGGGGACTTCAGCCCAGGACTGAGCACTAAGCCAACACTCTTGGCCCGTCAGCATTGGCTAAGAAGCTGTGTAGGCCCGGCCTGGAGCACAGGACAGGGCTGCCCAAGCCATTCGGTGGGAGGACCCCACCCCCTGCAGACACTGCCCATGTGTCCTGCATCTGACTCCCACCCCAAGGACAGAGATGAGGTCTTATCCCTTCTGATCCCCGATAGACCCTCCCCTGAGCCAAGCGCAACAGATAGGAAAGAATCTGAAGACAGGTTTAGTATGGCAAACTCCCACCTCTGTCTTTTGCCCAGTATTCCTCCCCTCCCCACATTGTGCACAGTGGCCAGAGACACAGCCAGAGTCCATCCAAAAAAAGACCATGATTCTTTATTTAAATCAGCAAACTCTTCTTTCTCAAGTTCCAGGTCATGGCGGGCAGCCCTCCCTCTTTCGTCCCTTTAACCCATCCCTCAGCCACAGCAAGGGTAATGGAAAATGAGAAACGAAGAGGGCCTCTGCCAGGGAAGGCTACCCCAGATGCATGGGGAGCACAGCCCAGGGGCGGCTGGAGTGGCAGTCACCACAGGCCCCTCCCTATAAATTAAGTTCCTACAGTCTGGGCTGAGGAGAAGCAAGGCCAGCCCAATACCCGGCCCGAGGCAGCATCCCTGACTCTGAGCCAAGGATGGGCTCAGAGTACAGAGCTCAGAGTCAGGAGAGGCCAAAGAGAAAAAGGACAGGAATGATGGGGAGTGGAAGGCTAAGACCCCCACAGTTGTTGGTCCCAGGGTAAAAGTTGGTCCAGTTTTGATGGGTGTGGAGAAGGAATGTATTAGTAAGCACAAGGGGAGAGGTGCCATTAGGCACTCCCAGAAATGATGGGAGAGGTTGGATGCCCGCCCCAGCAGAGGGGAGCTTGAGAGCTTTGTGGGGCTCTCTGGGAATGTCACTGCTAAAACATATATATACATATATATTAACCATTCATGGGAGGGCAGGCAGGGGCAGGGCAGGATCAGAGGATCTGGCGTGGCATCCCATAGCCCGTCATGCCTGCCTGAGATGCCCCACGGTTGGTGCCCATCTGCAACCCAATCACATTCTTGCCTTCTTGCAGCTGGTTGTCTGAGAAGTTCCGAGGATTCTCCTTGGATTTCCTGGGTAGGAAGGGAGCACCGGTTAGGACAAGGGCCAAGCTGTCCCAGCAAAGCTCTTCCCTGGACAGAACCCAAGCTCTGCAGTAGACTCGAGGACAGGTATCCAGCTCTGCCCTAGGCACCACCTCCTCATCTCTCTAAAGGGACAGTCACTTGTGACTACAAAGTGCTATGGGAATGAGATGAGTCATATGAGAGTGCTTAAGGAACCAGTTGCTACACAGGCATCACTTGCATCCCAGGGACAGGACTGGGCAGGTCACTGCCTGCAAGGCCTCCACAGCTGCCCTAGCAATACTTACTTAGGAAACCAGTTGGGGTCCCCCGAGAACAGCCCATCGTCCCGGGCCACTGCCAGCCCACCCAGGTTCATCAATGTCCGCTGTACACAGGCCATGTTCTTTCCTGTTGGAAGAGGGCTGTGTTGGCCGCTAACACTTGGTCAGCAGCCTGGCATCCAAGCTCTTCACTCTCTGCTCCAGCTCCTCTATGCAACACATACACACCCTTCTTTGTCTTCAGAAGCCACAAACCTGTCCCTTTCCCCAATCAAGAAGGCCCAGCCCAATCTCTGGTCTCCTGGCTGTCACAGCTGCCAGTCCCTGAGCCTGTCTCACCTTCCCAGAGATCCACAGTTTGGAAGATGTCCGTGGTGTTGATGCCGTAGCGCTCAGCTGCCTGCAGGAACTGAGAGATCTGCTCCATCTGCTTGAAAGCCATGGTGGAGGCCTGGATCTTCTTCACGGGGGCCTGGCCCTCAGGGTACAGTCCATTGATGAGCTCACACAGCACCTGGGCAAGGACAGCGGTGGCCAGAGGTGAAGACAGGCCTACTGCACATCAGCATCACAACACTCATCCCCAGTGACTCAAAGAGGCTTCTTTCCCAGAATGAGCCTCAAAGGTTCCTTCTCCTTCTGAGCCCCAGAGCAACAAGCCAGCACTCCCCTTGCTACTCCAGTGTCACTATCCACAGTCACCCTTCCACATTCCCTCTCAGTGCCACTGTCCTCTGCCATTTACCTGAGTCCCTCCTAGTGCGTTCTCTTGGTTGGTCTGGCTGGGGGCACATTCACCCTTACCTTCCCTCTATGGATAGAAGTCAAGTACAGGACTTCTCCTATCCTTGATAAAAAGACTCAGGCTGAGGATGAGGCTGGGACCAATATGTTCTTGTCTCAGACTAAACAATTCCTAGTTCCCCAGGGCCAAACTTGCCTTCCTGCCCCGCCAATGCAGTGCGGGCCCAGCTCTCACCGTGCCATCCTTGAGCCAGTTCTGGAAGTTCTCCCGCCCAGGCTGGGGGCGGCCCACGTCTTTGCGGCACTGGGTGGTGATCCACTGGATCAGGATCTGCTCCAGGTCAGCATCATACTGTTTCTCTATCTTCTGTTGTACTTCCCGGCTCAGGCCGTAGGAAGGTCCCCTGTTGGCCATTCTGAATGCCTGTGGCAGCTGTGGGGAGCTGAGCAAGACACAAGCAGGCCTGTCCTCAGCCTGAGTACACATACCGCATCTTCTAACGAGGGCCCAAGGGTGAGAAGAAGGACTGCTACTAAAGTTTATACCTGACTCTCAGGCATACACTATTTTTTTAATGTATTTTAGTACAGGGTCTACAGGATCTCACCACACAGATTGGACTCATAGTGAGTCTCCATTTTTCAGCCTCCCAAGCACTGTGATTACAGGCATGAGCTACCACACCCAGTCTTCATCACCATCTCAGTGCACCTGGGGGCGGGGGTGGGGTGGGGGTGGGGGTAGGGCCGGCACAACAGGCCAGGATCAAACCCCAGCCTCTGCGCTCTGCCTAAGCAGGCACTTTCATCTGCTGAGCTCTCTAGCCACCCTCTCAGGCACACACTAAAATCAGCACTGCCCAGAACTTCACATTCTCTCACTCTGTGACAGCCAGGCTTTCTCTTGAGGGTCCCCACTAAATCGCATTTCAACAAGTGGTTCTACTACTAGAACAGAGCATAAGACACACTGAAATAGAATATGAATAAGTGATTGGGATACGCCCTTCCTTTGAGAAGATCATTTTTATAAAAGCAAAACTCATTATTGTAACTCCAACCATGCTCTCTTACTACACTGGAAAGAGAATAAATGACTCAGAGGAGGAATAATATGGAGCCCTTCACAAAACCTATGTCAAGGCCTGCAAGGCCGAAAGGATCTATGCTTGATCAACCACCGGGTTTTAACTGAGTACTTAGTACTTGTGCTAAGAACTTAAGAAGTGATAGAGGTCCTAGGTCCCTAAGGGGCCCACAGTGCCCTTGACAGAACAAAATGAGTACAAAAACAGGACAAGGGATACACACAAGAAATCGTAAACTTCAGAGTTCAGGTTACAGGTATAGAGACTAACAAAACAAGAAGAGGAGAACCAATCTGGGTGGGCTTGCTGGAACAGGAAGGCCTGGCTAGGCCCTTACCAGACTACTTCAGCAGACAAAAGGGAATTTCTTATGAGAAACCAGGCAACCAGAAAAATTCCCCTTTTGCCTTCTAGGAAAGGGTATAATAGGCAAAATAATGTCACCACCCCTAAAGCGTCCATGGTCTAATTCTCAGAGTTTGTGACTATACTGCCCTTACAGGCCAAAGGTCTTCCTAAATGGGGTTAAAATCAGGGATCTTGATGCAGTGATGATCCTGCATCGAAGTGACCCAAATGTAGTCACCAGGGTCCTTACTAAGGGAGTCAGAGTGGGACAAATAGTCAACGGGAGGTCACGAACCAGGCAAGACAGGTGGCCCCTAGAAGCCAGAGAAAAAAAGCCACATTCTCTCCTACTCTACCCAAAAAGAACCACACCTCAGTAACACCTGGACCTTGGCCAGTGAAACCCTGCTGTGGCCTCTAGAACCCTAAAACACCATGTGGGTGCTGTTAAGTTTACAGAATTTTGTTACAGTAGAACAGGAACCTAATGCCAAAACCTTGGGTGTATTTTCAGGGAAATTTGGAAGAGATGTGGGGAAATGCCCAGAAGGGATTCTGTTAACTCCAAGGTTTGAGGACACTGCTTAGTAGGAACTGGGTCATTTCTCACTGTTGGCGCATGAGGGAGGACCTCACCACCCCATCATGGCAGTCAGCCCCACCCACCACCTCACAAGGAGCTCCCATACTTGCCGAGCAAATCCTAGGGAGCTACTGGTGCCAAGGGGGCCAGGAACAGAGAAGGGGCACCGCCCCCCCATTTCCTGCTCTCATCCCTACCCCCTGTGGGCTCTCCTTGCTGCCTGGAAGTAGAGGTGGACTTTTTGGTTGGTTGTTCACCAAAGTGCATCCCCGGGACAGGCACCTGTCTGTATTCAAGAGAGGCAAAGGAGCTGCACCTCAGCCCACATTGGGCGGCTCCAGGCCAGAGGTACTTCAGGGATGAAGTCATTCTGGCTCCCTCTCCCAACCACCCAGATTGAAGGATCCTGCCACCCCCTCAGGGGGCTGGTCTTTACCCAAAGGGCCAGGTCCCCGCCCCTCAGCCTCAGCTGTGGTGCCTTTGGTCAACCTCCTCCCTCTTGCTCCAAAATGGCTTCTCCTTTCTAGTGTAGCTTCTGGAGCTGCACATTTCCCGCAGACATCTTCTCCATAAATCAGTTATTTTTAAACCACATTAACTACCACCCCCTCCATTTCCCCCAGCCTGAAAGCGAGTCCAGATAAATGTCAGTCTGGGTCCTGACCCACACCACCAGCCACACCAATCTGCTGGGGGGTCAGGCGGGTGGAGGGACTGAGGAGAAGGAGGGGAAAGCTCCCCCTACCAGGCGCAGCTGCTCAGCCGCCACTCAGTCTATGCAAGTCTGTAACCTCTGACCACAGAGGAATGGCCGGAAGCCCGGGTAGGAAGAGGGACTACGGCTGCGATGGTCACCAAACCCTTGTCTCCCAGTCTAATTGCAGACTTCCCTCCGGGAGCAGCTTTTCTATGTCCACCTGGGTCTAGGGGCTGTTTTCAGGGAGCCCGACGCCTAGGGGTCACCATGGGACAAGAAGGACAGAAGATGGCCAACAAACATAGGGGTCAAAAAGGGAATAAAGGCAGGCCCGTCCACTGTCCCCCCCCTCTCCTGCCCAGGGTAGCAGTCCTGGACCCTAGACCTACCTTGGGGCAAAGGATGGCTGCTGAGGGTCCCTCCCCGGGGACTCTGTGGCCAGGGCATAGTTGGCCAGGGCACAGCTGGCAGGGTTCTGCCTCCAGCTGCAGCATATCCACTGCGCTCTAGGGCCACTGCCCTAGCTCCCTGAGGCTCAGAGCTGCAGGGTGGGGGAAGGCCCCTGGGAAGGGGCAGGCCAGCCGTTTCGGCAGCTGCCTCTCATCCCCCCCAAGCAGACAGCCGCTGGAGATGGGATCCGGCTGGCGGTTGCAGCTGGGGAAGCCCATCCAGGTGACCTGCCCTTGCCCTCCCCCAAAGAAAAGGGAAACAGCTAGCCTCCTACTGGCCAGGAAAAGTGCTGCACCTAACTGTGAGACAGGTGAGGAGATGCCCGATGCAGGGGAACCCAAGGGAAGACATTGTCTGAACAACTTGGGAGGTGGGCTGCCAGAGAGAAGCCTAAATGCCACAGCTGACCGCAGCTGCGGGAACAACTCCCACCCCCACCACGAGCTGAAGAGAGTAGAGAAAGGAGGAGGGGCTGGCCGAGAAAGGAACGCCGGCCCTCTGCCCCACCCCAGCCCCTGGGCTGAGCAGCTCCACGTGGATGCGGAAGAAAAGGGGAACAGCCGGGGAGATGGCTTTAGTGGAATAAGCGCTTCCCTGGCAAGCGCAAGGACCTGAGTTCAATCCCTGGTTCCGCCAAATAAATAAACAAGAAAGGGGGAACACCCAGTGTCAGTGGGGGGATTCAAGGCCGTGGGCTGGAGTTACAACCGAGAAGACAGGGGACTTTTTGCCGTGCAGACGGCTCACGGGATGTGAGGCTGGGACTAGGGAAGAGCAGCACGAGGAGCAGGCAGACCCAGGAACAGCAGAACTGTGGTTAAGGGGTGGCCTTAGGGCAGATCTCCCCGACAGGGGACATCCCCTCACCACCTAGAGTCCCCAGCAGAAGAGTAACTGAAGCGGCACAAACAGGAAGCCACCAGGCGCGCGGGTGGGGGCGGGGGCGTTGCCATGGCTTTTGTGTACCAAACACAGGAATACAGGCAGGGTGGGGTCGCCAGGCAGACACCTGGGCCACACACCCTTTCTCAATCCTTGAGCACAGCGCCCAAGCGGCCCTCACAGCTACCCTTCGGGAGATCCAGGGACAGGAGACGCTGGAGGGGGCAGCAGCTATGGGGTGGAGATTTACAGAGGGAGTGTAGGTGCCGAGGTCCGGTTTCAGGGTAGAAAGGCAGAGCCAAGGGAACAGAGTTCAACCAACTGCCCGGTCTGGCTAGAGACCCCACACCTGCAGTTCCTGGAGCGTGAAAGGGGGCGTAAAGAAGGGATTAGAGGCAACGCTGGTGGGCAAAGCAGACACTGTGCACAGAGGCTGCGGCTCTAAGTGCTGGAACGGTAGGGCCTGGCCCGCCCACTCTACCTTGACCTCCTCCGCAGTTTGTGGTTGGCGCTTTGGGGCGGGCAAAAGAGTCGAGGAAGGAGTGGCGGCCCCGTAGCTGTCCCCGACCGGCATTTAGAGTTACGTAGAACAAAGTAAAGTTCGTCCACACCACAGGGTGCCGCTCCCTATGCGAGTCTCCACACTGCATCCCCACCTACACCTAGTGTCACCGGGCCACTCTGGCACGGGCCCTTGGAGACCCGAAAGCCAGGAAGGCGGTAAAGCGCTGCAGGCCCTACAGGTCCAGCCCCTGCCCCCCCCCCCGGCCACACCCTGGGCCGTTAGCGGATGAGTCACCCCACCGCCGCCGCCCGCCACTGGGGTGACGCAGTGGTCTGGGCAGCCCGCCCGCCCGCCCGCGGCCACCGCCGGCTTTCCCAGCAGCAGGGGGCACGGGAGGGGGAGGGGGCGGCGGGCGCAGGCAGGAGGGCAGGCCGGAAACCAGCCATCCCCTTCTCACCCGGACGGGGAGCATCGGGGCCACGAGACGCCTGAGGCAGCGGGGGTTCTCCTGTAGACCAGGTTGCCTCACAGAGGGCCAGCCCATCACACGAGACCCACGCGCGGAGTCTCTTGCCTTAACCCGTGACCCCGAATCCCCCGCACAGCGAGGCAGAAATACAGCAAGAGCAGCCTCGAGGGTCCAGAGGACATGCGGCGCCCACACGTGCTCCAGGAACCAGGAAGTGGAGGAGCTGGACCCGAGCGCCCCGCACCCGGACGCACAGGCGACGCCTCACGCCCTCCTTATCCTCTACGTTGGGGATACGCGCGGGTTTACAACGAGAGGGGCAGGCCTCTGAGCCCCACTCCGCATGGACGCCCGGTCCACGCAGCTGCAAACCTGGCCTGAGCTCGCGGCTCTGCAACGCTGGGTCAAGGTTCGGGGACAGGACCTGACAGCACAGGGCGGAGCAGAGCGGTCATGGGCTCTGCTGGCGCCAGCTCTGGATTTCCAAGTTTTTCGGAGCAAGTCTCGAGCGCTGGCTTCTTCCTCTCCATCGAACATGCAGCCAACCCCACCCCGACCCACGAGTCCCGCTCACCGTTCGGGAGGCTGGATACTAAGTGCGCGCGCAGGGGCTGCAAGCTGGAATATCGCGCGCCAGCCGGGCGGGCCAGGGGTTTTCAGAAGGGTCCCGCCTCACACAGGGCGGACCAGGGGCGGGGCAAGGGCCCTGAGGGTTTAAAGGCGCAGCAACGGTCAAGGCAAGCGTACTTAAGGAGACAGGACAGTGGGTGAAGGTTAAAGCACCTGTAGAGTCTAGAGTGCCGCTTCAGGAGTCTCCCAAGCGAATCTCCGCCTCCACCCAGGAACTTACGGGCTTGTGTTCCAGTATGACACTTCTTCCCTGGATGAGCGCGGGACTGTGGGCACGTGTATGTGGGCAGAGACCTCTAGTTTGTTAAAAACTAGCAAGGTAAATGGAGGC
The DNA here is from genome assembly GCA_004027165.1 of Ctenomys sociabilis. NCBI lineage: Eukaryota > Metazoa > Chordata > Mammalia > Rodentia > Ctenomyidae > Ctenomys > Ctenomys sociabilis. The sequence goes on along the minus strand of PVKA01037105.1, from coordinate 1,209 downwards.
ACAGGAAAACCCTCCCCTGAGTAGCAAGGGTGTGACAGGCCCGGGGCTGGCAGGCCAGAACAGCACCACCATGTGGTCTTGTTTGCCACAAGTTTCAAGCCCGGGCAGAAACTAACCATGAAGTCATCGCTTGCCTTGCCAGCGGCGCAAAGGGCGTGGTCGTTGTTGGGACTCTAGGTTCAGGCCTGACCTCTCTTGCCTGTTCCTCTCTAACCTGGAGTTTCTTCCCAAGCACCCCCTCCCTTTCCACTGAAGCCACGTTTCTGGAAAGAGCTCCTGCTTAACACCATCAGCGGGTTTCTCCACATGCGGCAGGGGACCCTGTTGAGCCCAATACACACCAACAACCAGCATCCTCTGAACTTCCCGTCCTGTCCCCCTCCCCGCCCTGCTCAGGTTCTCTGGCGTGACAAGTATTTTCACTCCAGAGCCATTACAAAGGCTGGGTCTAAGTTGCCTAGTCGGAGCTCCAAACTTGAGATCCTCCAGCCTCAGCCTCCCAGAGTTCTGGGATTATAGGCCCGCACCACTAGACCACCAGGCCCAGTGACCCACGTGGGGTGCTTTTCCATCCTTGACTGTCATTTCAGCTACTCTAGCCCTTACGCATTTTATGATTTTGGGGCAAATTAATGAAGCGCTCCATGTTTCACTTCTGTTCTACAAATGAAGCCAACAAAATCACCAGGATGAACAACTGTAGAGAACTAAATGGGACCAGTAAAGAGCTCACAGCAGTGCCTGGCACATGTGAATGCTACTATCAGTATTTTCATTTTCTGGGAGCGATCCCAGAGATGCCCCATATATAACATTTTCCTCAGAACACATTGCAAACATTCACTAAATGTTGACTCCAGCTGAACTTTTCCCTTTGTGTTACCACAATGACCCCCACACAGCTTTATCTAGGAACTTATCACATCATACCATAATCATTCTTTACTTCCCTGCCTTACTGGCTAGAAAGAACTCCCCAAGGACAATGTCATGTCTTAATGAACTTTGTATTTTCTCATGGCTTCCAGCTTAACAGCTGGTCTTTAGGAAGCTCAGTAAATACTTTGGGAATAACTGTTGAAAGCACCCCCATTAATGCAAGGTTCCTCTCTTCTTTAAGGGTACAGAGATTTCCCCACTTCTCTGTTTCAAAGGTAGATACACAGGAATATTTTTCAGACTTTATTTACCTGTAAAAAACTTGACTCA
>PVKA01037104.1:0-21261 GCA_004027165.1 Ctenomys sociabilis | reverse complement strand
TTATTTATTTGAAATATTTCCTTTCTGTTGTAGACACTTATTACTATAAACTTCCCATTTAATACTGCTTTTACTATATATCATAACTGTTAGTATGTTTTGTTCGCAGTGTTATTTTCCTCATAGATGTATTCCCTGAGAGAAGTGCACTGCTCCTAGAGGTATAGCAATACCAGCATTCGGTAGATGAAACAACCTCCTATCTCCCAACTCCAAAAATACATTTCATAGGGTCAATGAGATAGCTCAGTGGACTAAATGCCTGCTTTGGCAAGCACAGGGAGAGAACTCAATCCCCAGTACCACATGCCATGCCAGCCACACCTCCAGGCATGCTGAGCCTGCCATGGAATCTGGGCATAGTGGCACATACCTGTAATCCTAGCACTAAGGATGTTAAAAATAGGAGGATCACTATGAGTCAGCTGCACAGTGAGACCCTGTACCTAATACATAAAAACAAAACAAAAATACATTTAATATATTGTCCTCAGATATTAACCTGATCAAAACAGATGCTACACTTGATCTTAGCCAAAAAGTGATTTCAATTTCTTTTTCAAGTACTTTTTATAATTTCCCTTTTTCAATGACTTGTTCATTTAACAGACTTAATTTATATGTACTTATACAATTTCTAAAGTTCTTTTTGGTGACTCTAACCTTGATCCACTATAGTCAGGAAAGATACGTGCTAATAATTTTTAAATATTTGTTGATTTTTTTTTCCTTGTTTTTTTTTTTTTTTGTCTTTTTGAGACAGGGTCTCGCTATGCAGTGCAGGCTGGCTTTAAGCTCACTTTGTAGCTCAGGCTGGTCTCGAACTCACAACAATCCTCCTGCCTCAGCCTCCCGAGTGCTGGGATTACAGGCATGCGCCACCACGCCCGGCTTTGTTGACATTTTTATTATGGTTTTATATATGATTTATTCTGGAGAATGTTCTTTGTGCTGATAAGAATTTGCATTCTTCAGCTATTGGATAACATCCAGTCTATAATATGTAACACTGAACTCAATATATTTTTTTGTTGGTTTGTAGTATGATAGAAGTAGAATGTTAAAATTACCAACTATTGTTATATTAGGCTCAAGCCTGTCTCACTTGTTAGATTTAACAAATTTTGTTTTATGTAACTATATCCTGCAGCATTTAATGCATGAAAATTTATAATTATTTCTCTGGGTGTGATCCCTAGCACTGGCCAAAAAAATTCCTTTAAATCCATACTTTTTCTTAGAAGATCCCACCACCCCTTTGTAAGGTTTGATCTTTCAAGATGGTCCATCTCATTTCCTAAATCAAACATCTTCTTGTCTCAATTAATTATTTATCCTATTTGGGTGTGGGTAGTTCAAATCCAGTTCCTTTGAAGATACTTCCATCTATTACTCCTGGTGTCCAGTAAGTAATTATGTTGAACACACCCACATCTCTCAATAACAGGAATTAATTCTGGGAAACAGTACTGTACTGAGTATATGTATTGTTCTCATGCTGAGAAAGAGAAACATTTTTTTCTTCCATAATCATTGTAGCTTTATCCCTCCTCATTCATAATGATGGAACAATATCAGTTTTTTTTATCTTTTAGCTTTCAGATTGTGCCTAATAGGCATTAAACAAAAAGATCTTTGAAATTACCTTAAGAACCAGGCTACATAATTGAGCCATCTACCTCTTAATGTCCTCTGCTTTGCCACACAAAAATCAAGCTTTGGAAATACTGCTTATCTTTACTCCGTGCCAAATTAAATTCTTGTGGGTGTCATCCTCACACTACCCTCTACAAAATTACATTTTTTATTAAGGCCTCATACTCCCACTGCTTGGGTAGAAGAGAGACACTATGAAGACTTATTATCCTCTCATACAAGTAATCCTCTGCCCCCATAGATGAGGATGGGATGGGGAGGGAGGTGTGATTTTCCACTGACATAAATAACATATTCTAATAGAGAAGCTTTCCAGATTTTTTTCTTAGATTGACCTTTTGCTTGTTTGCCTGTTCAAGGCTGAACATTCCAGGGGGCCCTGTGGGATCACTGGCAGTTAAACATTTTTCAGATGCATAGTAGGAAGACAGAACAACTCTATCCAGTTGTCTGGCATCCCAGGAACTTCCCATTGACCTTGTAGACTGGTCTGATTTTTGTGTAAGGCAATTATTTCAACAAAGGGCAAATCAGGAAAAAGAAAATAGATACACTTTAACCAATTCATATAGACTTTTGTTAAGAGGTTACCACAAAAAAGGGTAGTTTGACTTGTGACCACAGTGAACCCTTTGTTCTAGGTAAAAGCAAAATTTCTATTTCCTTTTAAAGATATGGTCTCAGATGTCTAAAAAAAATATTTTGTATCATAAAATGAACAATGAAATAATCTCTTGTTTTTTTGAGACAGGGTCTTACTGCAAAGCTCAAGCTGGCTTTGAGTTCACTTTATAGATCAGGCTAGTCTTGAACTCCCAACAATCCTCCTGCCTTAACTTCTTAAGTGCTAGAATTACAGGTGTACACTATCATGCCTGGATGAACAATGACAATATTATAGGCATCTATAAGGTTATCCAACTTCAAAGCTGGGCATGGTGGCACATGCCTGTAATTCCAGTGCTGGGGAAGCTGAGACAGGATGATTACTACAAATCTGAACTGCACAGTGAGACCCTGTACCAAATAAATAAAGAGATTTATCAACTTCATATCTCAGCAGACAAATGGAATGCTGACCCAGGAAAAATAAATCAATTCTTTTAGCAAAACAGCAAGTTTGAAAGGAAGGGGGAAAACAAAAAGGCAAAGAAAGGGGGTTGTCTTATTTTCTTTGGTACCTTATAACTCTTCCTTCCATCTTCACTTCTTTAAAAAGATTGAGATAACAGCATCAGGTACTTAACTGGTTAGGGCTGGATAAGCAAGAGGGAACCATGTTAAGGGCTGGAGAAAGGATAACATCTAAGGATTCAGGAGAAGAATGGAACTATTTCAATTCCATTATTAACTGTTGCACAACTTCTGGGAAAGAACAACTCTAAGAAAATGAATAAAAGTGAATTAAGGAGCCAGGGAGATGGTACAGTAGAATAAGTGCTTGCCTGGCAAGTGCAAGGGCCTGAGTTCAATCCTTGGTTCTGCCAAAAAAAAAAAGTGAATCAAAACCAGGAAAGAAGCTGGGTGTGGTAGGACATCCTAGCACTTGGAAGGCTGGGGAAGGAGAATCACTGGGAGTTTGAGGCCAGCCTGGGCTACAAAAGAGAGACCCTGTCTCAAAAAGACAAAAACAAACATACAAAAAAAACCAGGGAAGACATTTTAACTATAATGATGTTACAGAACTGATACAGACCATAGAAGAAACTATGAAGAATGCCTTTCAATTTGTATCTATCAAAATTAAGGAAAATGGTGAGGTATGAAAAGATTCCTTCAAATGGTAACTCTGTTATTTCTTTCAAGTCAGTGAGATACTGTATTCTCAAAGGCTCAGTAGCAACCTAAAGTATGACTAGGGCCCTGGAAAAATGTAAGAATATTTTGTGTTCTGTTCCCAGATGACAAGGAAGGTAGAACTCAAGAGGGGACAATGTGGCACACATTTTTATATTCTAAGATTCTGTTTTCTGACTTAAAACTGGAATTGAAGGGTTAAGGGTGAGCTGCAAAGTACAACAGACATATAAGCATTGATCAAAATAAATGAGCAGTGACTATAAGTTAGAAACCCAATGACAAGCTAGATCTCATGATATTCTAATCTTAAATACAAAACAATTTAATTTCAATAGCAATGAGGATACTTAGTACCTAGATCTCAGTTCTGGTTCACATGGATCTCTTATTTCTGTAAGACATGGCTGATTCAAAAAATAAAAGAAAGTAAAGAAAAAAGAAGGGCTGGCCAAATAGCTCAGCGGATTAAAGCATCCCCAGGCCTGCCATGCCAGCCCCACTCCTGGGACACAGAGATGGCAACTGAGACTGGGCGTGGTGGCACACACCTGTAATCACAGCTTTTGGGAGGCTGTAAACAGGTGGATCACTATCAATCTGATCTAGTAGTAAGACCCTGAACACCCTGTAGACCCTTCCCTGAAATACAAAAAATAAAAAATAAAAAAATAAAAAAAAAAGAAATAAAGAAAAAAGAAGTCAGGCATGATGGCACCATGCCTATAATCCCAGTACTTGTTAGGCTGAGGTTGGAGGAGTACTATGAGTTTGAGACCAGCCTGAGCCACAAAGTGAGCTCAAATCCAGCCTGAACTGTATAGTGAGACCTTGTCTCCTCCTCTCCCCCAACAAATGATGCAAGGATGGATGTGGCTCAGGGGTGGAGTGCTTACCTAGTGAGCCAAGGCCAGGTGTTCCACCCTCACAATTAAGAAAAGAAAGGCTGGGGTTGGGGAGATGGCTTAGTAGAATAAGCACTTCCCTGGCAAGTGTAAGGGCCTGAGTTCGATCCCCAGTTATGCAAAAAAAAAAAAAAGGAAGGTTGATTCTTCTAGGCTTAAGAAAGAAAAGTAGGTAAGATCATCCTGGAGCATTGTGTAGTGTTATAAGTTAGGAAATGCTCAAAAAATAAACAACTGGGCATGGTGGTGCACATCTGTAGTCTTAGCACTGAGGTGGCCAGCGTGGAAGTATGCTTGAATTCAAGACTTTTACAACTAGACTAGACAACACAGCAAGACTTTGTTTGAAAACCAATTGATGGGGGTTTCTCAAAAGAATACAGAAGTCAAATTATAAAGTTCTCAACAGTCAAAGCTAGAACAATTGATGCATCAAAATAAGTTAGCACTGGATTATAACCAGAGTATAAAATAAGTATCTATGAGCTTGGTGTGGTGGCACATGCCTGTAATCCCAGCACTCGGAGGCTGAGGCAGGAGGATTGTTGTGAGTTCGAGACCAGCCTGAGCTACAAAGTGAGCTTAAGGCCAGCCTGAACTGCATAGTGACACCCTGTCTCAAAAAGACAATAAATAAATAAATAAATAAATATCTATGAACCCATACTGATATAATTAAATGATTAAGTCTGTAAATAAACAGAGGAGAATTGACCAACCAAACTTGTACTGGGGAATTACTAATAATGTCTACGAATATAGTCCCCTCAGGGATGCAGAGTATAATTTCCTTTTTTTATATGAGAGCTTCATGCAATGATTTCTTTCTGAATATACAGCACAGAAAGAGAAAACATTAAAATGATCTTGCAGTGAAGAAACCTAACTATCACCTCAGTCAGGTATTGGAGGCTCATATCAACTATAAAGAGCCATGTTTATGTCAGGCTGAGCTTTGTGGCAAATGCTTGTAATTCCAGCACTTGGGAGGCTGAGGCAGGAGGATCACTGTAAATTAGAGATCAGCCTCGGTTACAAAATGAGCTGAGCCGGGCCTGGTGGCGCAGGCCTATAATCTCAGCACTCGGGAGGCTGAGGCAGGAGGATTGTTGTGAGTTCGAGACCAGCCTGAGCTACAAAGTGAGCTTAAGGCCAGCCTGAGCTGCATAGTGAGACCCTGCCTCAAAAAAACAAAACAAAACAAAAAAAAAAAAACAAAGTGAGCTGAAGTCCAGCGTAAATTACATAGTGACACCCTGTCTAAAAGACAAAAATAAAATAATAAATTTAAGAATCATGTCAACAATGTGTAGGTTTTTGCTGTTGTCTTTTTTTTTTTTTTAATTTTATGTATTTGGTACAGGGTCTCATACACAGCTCAGACTTGTAGTGATCCTCCTGCCTCAGCCTCTCCAGTGCTGGGATTATAGGCATGTGCCACCAGTATTAGTATGTGAAACCTGGTAGGAAGAGGATGGCATGGCATGGATATGGATATATACATAAATATTTATTCCTTTTATTCCCTTGATTCTCACATGTTGCTTCCTGCCTGCAAATGACTGTTTCTTTGCTGCTGTGTCTCTCTCCCATGCTGCCCTGCCTTGAAGCCAGCCAGTTACAGAATGAAACTTCTAAAAATTGTGAGCTAAAAGAAACCTTTTCTCCTTTACCTTGCAGATACTGGGTATTTTGCCCCAGGAATAAATATAACTAAGACAGATTTTGAAATGAAGGAAGTAGAGTTTTTCCATGACACTACCTGGACAGGTAGGTCAAAAACCTTGGATTGGCTTGCAGGAAGGATTCGATAAGATTTGGAGATATCACTGGATAAAGAGTCTTGGAATGCTGCAAACCATGCCTGATGAGAGATTCTCATTAGAGCTCAGAAGAGCAAAATGATGCTAGAAGTGCAGCCAGAAAAGACCAGACTCAGGAAATTCCAGTTGAGAACAAGGATTGCACTGGCATTTGGATTCTAGGCCATGTGTGCTATATTTTGGTAGAAAATTTGTCTGCATTTTGCTCAAGTCCAGAGACAATGCAATAGATTGAGATTAAAGGCAGTAGAATAACTAATCTGGTGGAAGAAATTTTAAGGCAGTCTAATGTTGAAGCAGTAGTTGGCTACTTTTGGAGGCTGTTAGCCAGATATACCTTAAGAATCAACAGCAACCAGTCCAGCAGAAAGATTTGAAAGGTTTTGAGTTTGTCTAGAAAATAACAGATGCAGTCACGGCCTGAAGACAGAACAGAAGAGAAGTAGGCTACTGAAAAGATTAGCATTAAAAAGCTAAGTACTTTGGAACAGAACAATAGAACAGAGGGCCTGAAGGCATCTTAAGAAAGCAAGATTCCACCTTGTAGAGTTTTAAAATTGCACAGGTGAAAAGACTTTCCTTTGTGAACAGTACCAGGACACCATGTTCCAGAAAGGTAGAGGCCTAGTGAATTTGTTCCTCTGGATTGGGTTCATAGTGCATACTGACTGTTGCTCCAGCATGCAGCAGACGTGGTGTTGGTTCTGTATGCATATAGAATACAAGAAGTCTAGGATTAGGAAGGCTTCCACCCAGATTTCATCAGAACACCTGGGAGGCCAGGCAATGTGCTCCTCAGAGAGCAGTGTGTAAATCTGTAAGTATGAAGCTGAAATTCCAGTGGAGACTCGAGAAGATTGGAGAAGCTAGAAACATGAATTGTTTGTGAAGCCACACAGAGTAAGCAAAGCCTACCCAAGAGAGAGGGCTTCAGGGCTATAGCCACTGACAGCACCACATGGGCAGGATCACACAAGCCCTTGGAAGTTCACATCTTACCACAGATTTCCCTGGATGCTGGACATGCAAATATGGAATTTAATGTTTATCCGATGACATCTCTCTCTTTCCTTCTCTTCTCCTTCTCCTTCTTCTGCCTCAGCCTCCCAAGTGCTGCAATTACAGGTGTGTGCCACCATGCCTAGCTTCCTGCTGCATTTTAGATTTGCCTTGGTTCCATTTCTTTCTATCCCATTATTTTTACCTTTTGGGAAGAAAATGTTATCTTGTTCCATTGTATGTTGGATGTGTTCAATTATTTTTCAAGTTTTACAGGGTCTTAGAGCTGAGTTTACCTTAAATCTCATAGCATTTGGACTTGGACATTGTGGTGGAGAGTTAACTGATGGTCAACTTCTTACTGATAGGTTCCAGCTTGAGTATAAACTGCTAAATCATCATGGCCCTGATTCAACATGGCTGAATCCCCAAAACAACAGCTTATTTTCCCAGTGACCTTCTTCCTCACTCCAGTCCTGGATACAACTTCCTTTCACCTTTCCCGTGCACACAAAGGAGCCTCCAACCAGCTCCTTGTGTGTTACTGAACCTGCCCCTCAAATTCCATCGCTAGCAAAAGTCCATGAAGTCTCAACTTCTCTGTCTCAGGTCAGAGGATCTGTCCATCAGAGTTAATAAAGGGCTTCCTTCCTTTGGTTCTCATCTGGAGCATTGCTTCCTGGCTCCAGAGGGCAAGATGGTGCACTGCTCAGCTTCATGGAGAAGCTTGTGGCATTGGCTTTCCTGATGGGAACTCAGTTCTCCTCATCACTGGAAGAGCTTGAGACCTTACTGTTGCTGAGGATGGCTGTAGTACCACTGGAGGAGCTCTAGTTTTACACTGAGCATTGTTTCCTAGCTCCAGTTCAGATTTCTCAGCTTGCTAGCACAGATCCTTCACCCCGTTAGCATAGACTTCCTAGCTTCCACCATTAATCTTTGGGCTTTTCCAGCACAGATCTGTGAAAAGGAGCTGCATGAGACTTTGTTGTGGGCTCTAGGACTCCAGTTGGACTTATGGGAGGCACTGTTACAAGCTCTGGGTTTTCATCTGGACTCACACAGGATATTAGGATCCAGCCCATCAGCTGGAGTCTTTAGTATTTAGTGTGTGGATAGATTTCCTGCACTAGTTGTATATGATTCTTGGGTGATTTCTTATAAACTAATATTATAAAATACGTCCTGTATTATACTGTTCCCTTTGCAAGAACTTCAAACCACAACAGACGTCAATGCTGAAACTTAGTATTTTGGCAACCCTTAGAGAGGGACTAAATGCATTTTACATAAAGCAATATGCACAAGTCTTTTGGGGGCCAGGGGCAAAATGTCGTGTCATATATCTTGATGTTCCCCAATAGCTTCATGCTCTTATAAGTAGGGCTTTTATTTTTTTCATACTGGAAATTGAACTCAGGACCTTGTCCTTGCTGGGCAAGCATTGTATTACTGAGCTATCTCCCTGACCCAGATAGGGCTTTTAAAATGTAACTGTATTAGGACAAAAAGGAGGAAGAAAAACAGGTATGAGCTCAACAACACATGTTTTAGAACAAACCTGGGAGGGACCACTCTGGCACTAGAGAACAGACAAGCAACTCTTATACAGCAAACGAGGTCTTTTATAGGGTTATGGGAGGGACGGAGTAGTTCAGTGAAAGGGGATTGTAGCTACTTGCTAAAAATAAGGCTTGAGAGTATAAGCTGTAATGGTTGCCCAAGACAAGTCTTGGGAAAGCACATGGAGTACTGACTACCACCAATGACAAGGATGATAACGTATGAATCTCCAGGTCAAGCTGAGCTAGGAGGCAGTGATTTACAGGCATCTCTGATCAGGATGGCAGCAGTCCGCCATGAGACACCGTCATAAGCTACATTGTCATAAGCTCTAGGCCTCCAGTTGGACTCATGGAAGGCATTGTTTTCAGCTCTTGGTCTCAGCTGGACTCGTGCTGGACATTACCATGGGATCCAGGCCCTCAACTGGGTTCTTTGGTCTTTAGTGTGGGACATACTTACTGCACTGTTTATGATTCTTTGGGTGATTCATTACAAAATAATCTTATGTGTGTCCTGTACTGTATTGCTGCTCTTCTTGCAAAACCCCAAACTATGACACCAAGAGTTTTATTTTTTTGGTTTCTGAGGATTGAACCTGAGGTTTTACATAGGCTAACTATGCAGTCTACTACTGAGCTATAGTCCCCACCCCAAGACTTTTTCAAATTTAATTTCTACTCTCTCATGCCCCTATTTCAGATCATTTTCTTTCTTAGCATATGCTTGTAATACATAATATTTACGCTTCGTGTGTGGAGTTCCAACTCTTCTTTCCGGGTGGTTGGTAGATGGGCTGAAAGTTCAAACTCTGATCCTCTAATGGCTTGGTCTTTCTCATGACTGGTCCCAGAGAATTCTAGGTCAGGAAACCATCCTCAGGGTAGAGGATGGGGGATACTGATTTTAAGAACAAAAGGTCATCACTAGGATGAACGATATTCTTTTTTCTTTCTGTATTTTAGGAAAGGGTCTACAGGGTGTTCAGGGTTTCACTACTAGATAGGAGTTGTAGTGATCTGCCTGTTTATAGCCTCCCAAGAGCTGGGATTACAGGTGCGCACCACCATGCCCAGTCTCAATTACCTCTGTGTGTCCTGAAGACGTAGTTTTCTTAAAAGTATAATTTTAAAATTATGATTTTCTGGGCTGGCAAGATAGCTCAGTGGTCTACAGTGCCTGCTTAGGCAAGAGCGGGGACCAAGGTTGGATCCCCAGCACCACATGCTGCACCAGCCCCACCCCAGGGTGGGCTGAGCTGGCCATAAAAAAAAATAATAATAATAAGTAAAATCACAATTTTATGAGCATATAAATAACACACCACGATTCTTTTATTAATCCCTTTGCCAATCATTTGTCTCCTTTCTCTAAGTCCCCTTTCCCCATAAATTTCTGGGAATGAGCCATGCATAGGGGCAAATTGCCTTTTTTTGGGTGTGGGGAGGCTGAGGAGGTAGGATCATGGTTTTGATGCTAGTCTTTTTTTTTTTTTTTTTTTTTTTTGCAGAACTGGGGATTGAACTCAGGCCTTTGCGCTTGGCAGGCAAGCACTTATTCCATTGAGCTATCTCCCTGGCCCTGATGCCAGCCTACAAAACACTGAGATCTTGTCTCAAGATACAACTCTGGAAGACATTGGGAACTTAGGTTATACACTATGACAAAAAGAGAAGAAAAAGGAATTTGTTCAGAAAAAGTTCTCCAGAAAGCCCAATGCAACTTTGGAATGGGCTGGAAACCTGAACTGCTCCATGAGAGCAGACAGTATTTTGTGTATGGACACAGGAGTCCTGGGCATCATGCTTTGTCCATGTGAGGAGCTTCATGTGCAGATGATTACATGAGGATGAGAAAAGCTGGTATAGCTCACGGTAGCTGAGGGTCAGTACAGGAGACACCTTTATGCCACCTCCTCTAGTAGTTGGGAAGGACTTTGAAGGCTCAACATTCCCCCAAAAGGGTGGCCTGTCAGATTTGGTGTGATGTCAGCTATCACAACCCTGACTATATAGGTGAAGTAGCCTGCAAGATATGAATTATATTCCCACACATTTTTCTTAAGCCTTTGAAAATTGTTATTATTCAAGTACGAAACAGACAAATACTAAGGAAACACTCAGACAAGATTCCTTTTTTATGTTTTATTTAGAATAAATTATAGATCTACATGAAGTTTAAAAAAAAAAAAGAGCAGAAAGAGGTCTTCTGTCTTCAGTCCGTTTCTTCCTATAGTATCCTTGTAATGACTATAGTACACTACCAACACCAGGACACTGACATGGGGATAGTCAAGGAGTTCTTCTAACAAGGAGATAAGGCCCTCAATTTATGGGCCAAGTAGGTTTTTACTTTAAAAAAAAAAAAAAAGTTGAGACAGGCCTTCTTTAAGTCATTGTCATTGTGCCTCCCCAACTGCCATCCTCCTAACTTGGCCCCTGGGCAATTAGCATATAAATGCTTATAGGAGTATACTATCAGACATGGCTTGCAGTAGGTGCTTGACTCTTGTCACAGAAAAACAATTTCAGGATATATCAATGAGAGGCATATACAGATTATACTAGATAAGAGTTAAGAAGTACATATTTAGAGACAGTAGAATGTGGGCCCTCAGGGGAGAGTTGCACTATGATCTGAGACTGAGAGTATATATGTGTTCTTGGAAGTATCCTCTAAGACATGTAACCTAAAATGTTTTGCCTGAAAATATTGTTTAAATATTTTGAACTTGTTTCTTCATCCTAATGTCCAGTTACTGTTGTTTATTTATCAGCTAGGTTATTTTATGGGTTTCAGAATGATATGGCTGGAATTATTTATTTATTTATTTAGTCTTTTTGAGACAGGGTGTCACTATGCAGTTCAGGCTCACCTCAAGATCACTTTGTAGCTTAGGGTGGTCTTGAACTCACAACAATCCTCCTGCCTCAGCCTCCCGAGTGCTGGGATTACGGGCATGCGCCACCACACCTGGCTTATGGCTGGAATTAAAAAAAAAAAATATTTGGGAGCACAAACAAGCCTCCAGATATGAAGTACAGATATGGATAATCTTGTGTAACTGTGTCCTGAAGATGTAATTTTCTTTCTTTCTTTCTTTTTTTTTTTTTTTTTTTTTGTGGAACCAGGGATTTGAACTCAGGCCCTTGCACTTACCAGGAAAGTGCTTATTCCACTCCCTGGCCCCTATGTAATTATTTTTTTTTGGCGGAACCGGGGATTGAACTCAGGCCCTTGTGCTTACCAGGGAAGCACTTGTTCTACTGAGCCATCTCCCTGGCCCTCATAGTTTCCTTAAAAGTATAATTTTAAAATTATGATTTTTCTGGACTGGCAAGATAGCTCAGTGGTCTACAGTGCCTGCTTAGGCAAGTGCAGGGTCCGAGGGACTGCATGCTGCAGCCCCATCCCCAGGGTGGGCTGAGCTGGCCATAAAAAAATAAATAAAATCACAATTTTCCTTGTTTCCTTTCTAACTATTCTATTCTACCTCAGTGCAACCCATGAATCTTCATATCTCACCATTTTACAAGCACTTATCTAGAATTAATGCAATTTTATCATGTGAAGATTTGCATACCAACCCCCATAGTTAAGATTCAGAATGGTTTCATAAATATCTCCTTTGCTATGTTAGTCCTTTAAAAAATGTAGCCATCCACACACCCTATACTCCCTTCCTACCCTGTTCCTAATCTCTTGCAATCACTTAGCTGTTGTCTTCTCTATAATTTTGTCAACTTGAGAATGTTATGGAATCATATAGTACGTGCCCTTTTGAGATTGGCTTTTTTTTCCCACTCGGTATAACTTCAGTGGATTCTATTTTAGGGAATCCATGTCAGTGATTATGATTTTGTATTTTTTATGGGATTAAATGATATCAAAATGTTGATATTCCCAGATTCACTTAATGGTTAAAGTTATTTCTGGCTGTTCTTGGCATCTTTTTTATTACTCTTTGTTAAGAAGTTTCACCTGTAAACATGAATAGGGTAACACTGATTAAATATTAACTAACTACTACATACTGGAATAGTTTAAGGCACATGAGCAAAGGTTACATTTTGTTCAAACACAACAGTAAACGTGGTGCATCTTTTATCAGATAAAGATATTTTGGTAAAATTTCTTAGGCAAATCAGAAAGAAACCCACAAGAAAGATAAAATCCAAAAAAGCTTATAAACAATTACTCAGAACTTTCTTTTCAAATTATGGAGCAACTAACAAATAGAGAAAATGTTAGCCTGTTTAACATCAAGAAGCCAGTACACAAAACATAAAGTTCACACGCCAAGACCACATGGGTAATACCTGACTAGTTATTCCAGAAATTTACAAACTTCTGTCGAGGTGACAGAAAGTCACGCCTTTTCCATGTTCTTATGCAGGTTATGGAAACAGGAAGATTCTAAACTCCAGCCTTGAAGAAGCACTGTTTTGAATCAGGGAAGAAAAAGAAAAATTTGGGGGGTACTTAAAATTTTTTTAATTTTTAGGATCTTGATAAGTTGCTAAATTGCCCAAGCTGACCTCAAACATGGGATGCACTCTTTCTGCCTCTGCCTCCCAGAATGAAAAAGTTAACATACTGTGTGCATCTCCCAACACAAGTATTTATATGCTAATTGCCCAGCTAAAAACAAGAAAATTTCATCAACATAATATCTCTAATACAGCAATGGAAAGACTGCATCAACTACTTATCCTATTATAAAATTCCATTTGGCAATGTAAGGAGGCAATGTTTACAAATGTAACTGAAATTTGAACTTAACACATGAAACAAGATTTTGGAATGAGGGAGTGAGCTTATAGATACATGGTACTTTAAAAAGCCCTCACCGAATTAGATACCCTAGCTACTGTATTTGAAAAACAGTCTTTAGTTAAAAAAACACACAAATTCGTTGAGGAATCCTTTCAAGCATGAAGACCAGAACCTGCTTTTTTTTAGGTATGTATCTACCATGCCTGGCACACAGTAGCTCTCAATAAACAGCAGCTGGAGGAGCTTATAGGTTAAGCCTCTTTAGTAGCACCAACCTTTTTAAAAGCAGGAAATAAACAAGGAAAGACGGTCGTGATTTTTGCAACTTGCTTTTCCAGTTGAAGGGGCACTCTGCCTTCGTCTCCCTCACCTGCCACCCTGGGCTCAGGTTAAAATTTTCCTTGAGGATGGGCTCACATTTTGGCAACTGGAAAATCACTCAACCTCAGAACTCGTCAGACTCGAAAATGAGGAAAAACCCGCATGCTGCCACTAGTTATGCACTACGTATATACATTTACATTGGAAGTTGTAACTACTTTACATAGGTGGTCAGTGTTTTTTGTTTATACTAAGGGGTTTTGCTGCAAACGTTTCTTGGCTGTGAAACTGTGGATAAATCACTGTACTCGTCTGTTTTTATCTGAAAAACGATAATAACCTTTTTCCTAGAAGTCGTGTCTCAGTACCAGCCAACCTACGCCCCCCGGAAAGATGAGTAAATTATAAACTGCTGGCATATAATGACCACAACATATTTGTGCACTGAAAGTTTCACGTAAATTCAATACCAGTCCGTCGGTTAGGAAAACCCTGAGACTCAAACTGAATAAAAATGACAGTGTTCCCCAGCCCGGGGCAGTCTCCCCCTTTCTCTTCCCAACCACACCTTATCAGGCCAGGGCAGGGCCCAGGGGTCGACAAGATGCCTGGGCTCGGACTAGGGGCGTCCCCACCGCGGCCTTCACCCTGGGCCGTTGGGCTGCGGAGACCACAGCCAGCGCCTCACCTCCGCCATCCTCGACCGCGCGAGGCCGAAACTGCGGTCCCGGGTCTCGGCGGCGCACTCCTACCTACTCTCGGGAGCCGGGTCCCCAGGCTTTTCCCGCCAGCAGGGGGAGGTGTTCCAGCCAGCCTGCCCAGTCGGCGAAGCCGGAAGGCCCACGGGGCCGCGGGAGGGCGGGCGCTCGAGCAGGAAGCACAAGGCGCGCGCTCCCGCGAGCGCCCGCGCGAGGCTGGGGGCGCGCACGCGCGGGGAGAGGAGGGCCGGGAGGCGGGGCGCCGCGGAGCCGGCGGGAAGAGGGCGCCCTGGAGCCGAGCCGAGGGTGGGCAGGAGCGCAGGGGCGGGACCCGGGGGGGGGGGACGCCGGGGGCGGGGCCATCCCCGGCGGGGACGCGCTCGCGGGCGGGGAAGGCGGGGGTGCGGCGGTGGCGGGAGCGTGCCCGGTCCCGCCCCTGTTTCCCACTCTCCTTCCACCTCCGACCGGCCGGGACTCCGGAGAGGTGCCGCTCGCCCGTCCCCGGAGCCGCCTTGCTGCCGCCGCCTGCTTCCTGCGCTGGCGGCGAGCCCGTCAGTTGTGCTCCTCGATCTGGGCCATGGATGGGTAAGTGCTGGGCGGCCGCGGCGGGCTGCGCCGGCCCCGCTTCCCCTCTGCTCGCGGCCGGACGCGCCGAGGCCGGGGATCCGCTGGCTTTAGGAGCAACCCTGGCGGAGCCCGACAGGGCCTCCGGAGCGCCCAGGTGGGGATCCCTGAACCCCGGAGGCGCCGTCAGCTGGAGCCGCTGTGACCTACGCGCGGCGCCCCCGTCATGTCCGCCCCTTCACGCCCTCACAGCGCACCCCGGAAAGCGGAGGGAAGCCCTGTCGAGCTGCCGGCGCCGGGGTCCGCCCTGCGCGCTCGACTCAGGGAGCCCAGCGGCCTCCCGACACTTCCTCTCAGAAAATGGTGCGCGGCGCCGGGGGAGGCGGGGGCGGCGCTCAGGGAGGGCGGCGCGCGTCCTCCGCCCGGGAGGTGCTGTTTACCGGCGGGGCGGGGCGAACGAGAGAGTGGCCGCCGAGTGGGGACGCCCAGTGTTCGCGGTGTTGCTGGTCGGGGCGGTACTAGGTCCCGAACCGCAGCCCCCGGGGACCGTGCAGGTCTCCGGACTTGGGCTGTGAGAGGTGTTGGCGCTGAGCACCGGGCGTCTGGACTTAGCGAGCGTGAGCCCGTCCTTTCTCCACCCACTCCCATCCTCGAGAAACTTCGTGAATTCTCTGCCGTGCATGTAAAAATATAGTGTAAGTGCAATTTCCCGGGAGGTTTCAGATGCTCAAAAATTAAACGGGGATCTGTGACCAATAATGAAAAGATATAGAATCATCTCTATAAACATTTTTCCGGGATATATGAAGGTGGGACTAGATATTTTATAATGATTAATGCATTTACTTGATACAGTTTCATGATTAAAGCAGTCATTGGAGCTTGGTGAATTAACAGGTCATGTGTATGTCAAGGTTTTTAATTCCCCAGTTCTATTAGCTACTTCAAACCCACTTATTTATTCCTGCTATGCTTTTGAGGTTGTATTTGACTTGCTAGTACTTTTGATTCTGTAAAACCTCGTTTGTGAAATATATAGAAGCTGGTCGAAAAGTAAGCCAGTAAACTGTGTTGCCACATAGTGGATGATTGTTACATGGTGTATGAGGACACTATCTTCCAACAATTTTGCTTTCATTACACTTTTTTTAAAATCTTTGTTTCACAATATTCATTAGTGAACTAACTCATTTGACTGCAGATTGCAGACATCAGTAGGGCAGTTTTAGATTATACTTGTGATCCTTAAAGTATTTTTTAATGAAGCTATTCTGTTGGATTGAAGCATCTCTGGGAACATTGTTTTTTGTTTTGCTTTTGGCATTAGGAATCGAACTCACTACTTAGTAGCACTAGCTTGGCAGGCGCTGTTCTGCTGGGCTATATATCCCTGGGATATCCTCTGGGAGCATTGCTGAAGACTTATTTCACATTACCTTTTTACCTTTCACATTAGCTTATTACCTTACGTTTTGTGCGTGTGCACAACGTTTTGTCATTTTAATGATTTACATTATGCCAATATTTAAGTTTAGGCAATTCTGTAAAAATGGTACTGTATTTCTGTGTAGATAGTGATTTGTCTGTAGGGAGTGGACTTTAGATTATTTGAAGAGGGCTAGTTTTTTTGTGTCAAAATTTGTGCCTACTGTCAGGAGAATTCTTAGGTTTTTTTTTTTTTTTTTTTTTTTTTGGCGGAACCGGGGATTGAACTTAGGCCCTCTGACTCCACTGAGCCACCTCCCCGGCCCTCTTAGGTATTTTTGTGACTTAGACATCTGTGAAGTATGAATAGTAGTGTTTAAGAAGCTAACTTTCCTTTTGCCCTATTTTGTGGTTTTTAAAACTAAGAGTGAGATTACTGGTTTAAATATAGAGGGCAGTAGTATAGTTACTGGAAGGTAAGTTTATTTACTTGGGATTTTAAGTGGGAGCCTGACTTGCTCTTTGTATCAGGACCAATAATGATACCATTACATACTTTTTTTATGCAGAAAAGTTTCCTAAAATCATGTTTAAATTTAGAAACAAGAATTTTCCTCTTCAGAATTCTACAAAAGAAAATGAATAATTACACTTATATCACTTGACAGTTCAGAGTGATATATTTATATGGTTTACTTTTATGAAGTAATAAAGACAGATTATAAGTGTATTGTTTTTATAATTTTCAAATATATAATGAAAAAATCTGTTTGTATTAGTACTGGGCATTGAGTCCAGAGCCTTCACATTCATGCATTCATGGGATGATGTACATCGCTAGCCATTTTTAAATTTTTAAAATTCTGAAATAGAGTCTCCTTAGATTCCCAGATTTTCCAGGTGAGGCTCAAATTTGCGGTCCTCCTGGTTCAGCTTCCTAGATTGCTGGGATTAGAGGAATGTGCCACTATGCCTGGCTGGGATTTAAAACATTTTTCTTTTAGCCTTAAGGAAGGACCTTTTCCTTTATTTTGGTTAGAAAAACAAGCCACAGGTCAACATACCAGTATAATTACTCCTCAAACCTCAACTGTTTTTTTTTTTGTGTGTGTGTGTGCGTGTGACTGTGTTCATTTTTTTTCTAAGAAGCATTTTCTACTTAAACACAGTTTTGACATGGTGAAATATTTTTTAAGCAAATCTTTTTAAAAAAATTTTATGTCTGAAATTTGAGGTTTATTTTATTTCTGGTGGTGTTTAACTTGATTTTGATGAGCAGTTTGGAATGATAAATGTAGATTGGCAATGGTTTGTATTTCTATAAAACCTAACCCCAGGCTTTGTTTAATTTAGAATTTTAGATGTGATAATTCAAACTAGTGATTGAAAGATCTAAGTTTGGGGAAGGAGAAGATAGTGAAAAATTAAAAGTATTAAGGTGCAGTCTATATGTGTATCATTTCCCCTAAAATGAAAGTATTTATTGTGTATTGGAAATGAAGAGTAATAATAAAAAAATGAAGTGTAGTGAATTGGTTTGTATTGGTTACATAGAGGTAAATGAACAAACTATGGGTATTGAAGCACAACTATACTTATCTAAAAATTGAATGATTATCGTTTCTTGCATTATGGCTGTTGAGTCTTTGCTTTTATACTTCTTTTGCTAGATTGCTCCACCATTTTTTTTTTGTATTAACATTTCACAACTCGCCACATTTTTGTTTTCATTATTTGTTGTTATAATGCTTTTCTGTTTTTTCTTTAATCTTACTATCTCTGTCTTTTAAAACTTGTTCTCTAACTTTGTTTTCCATTTCTCTTTTTACTTTTTCCATACAGTGTTGTTACAGATCTTATAGCAGTCGGTTTAAAGGTAGGAATCTTTTACTATCCTTTCGTAATCATTTTTGTATCTTAGTTTTGGCATTTTCAGTGTTGAAGACATTTCACCTGTTCATGATATGATTTGTTACACTCCATAGTAAGTTTTCATTTTTACTAAGCTCTCATACATAGCTAATTATGAATTTTGTATACTTGAAGGAGGAGCTATGGTATTATCTCTTATAGATTGTGAATAACAAGTTGAGCTTGAAGTTTGACTTGAACTATTTTTTTATTTTTTGACAGATAAATATAACAGGCTGTGATTTATCTTTGTATCATGTCCTTTCTTGTTGGTAGGTTTGTTTTTTGCAGTACTGGGGATGAAACCCAAGGGCCTCATCCCTACCCCTTAAATTTTTTCTTTTGAGAACAGGTTCTAACCAACTTGGTAAATTGCCCAGTTCTCCAGCCTCAGTCTCCCACAGTAGTGGGATTACAGGTGTATGCCACCATATCCTGTGTGTGTGTTTTATATATGAAAATTTGAGCCCAAAGTTTGACTTGAACTGTCAGGGTGTTCTACAGTTACATGTAACCTAAATTCTTTTTTATCTTTTTGTCATATGCTTTTTGTACCCTCTCATGTAAATACTTAGGAATAATAAAATAGCAATAACTGATATTTTCTCAGTGTTTACTATTTATTTTAGGTAAGGTTTTGTTAGGTAGTTGAGACTGGCCTTCTCTTGAAACAATCCTCCTGGCTCAGCCTCTGATTGCTGGGATTATAACTTGTGCCCAGAATACCTGGCTTGTGACAGGAGTTTTGCATGTATCTTTACTAGTTACAGAGTAGGTAGTTAAAAATCTCCTTTTTCGAGATGAAAAAATGGCTTTGGAAAACTTATGTCCAAGATGTGGTACACTAGAGTTGAAATAAATGTCTTCCTGATTCCAAAGCCTGACTTTTTTTTCTTCATTATTCCTAGTTGCTAGCAATGATCGCTGTGTCCAAAATCTGAAAAGGTGGAAAGCTGGACAATTAATATTTTATTGTAATGATTTTTCTAAGCTATAAACCATTTTATTTTATCAGGATTGTCTCATTCAATGGATTGAAAAGTATAAATTAAGTCAACAATGTTTATCAGTATGAGGCTTTTAATATGTAACTCGGTGCTCTAACTTTTCCTTTAGTAATTGGGTATTGAGTAATTAAGTCTTATTCAAGCAAACGCTTACCAGCTTGGGATACTATACAAAGTAGAAAGAAACGCATCATCTTTGTATTGTATGTATTTAAAATATTACAGATTCAACAAAGGTTGTTTTGCCACTTTTTAATTCATGTCCTGCAAGCATAAATAGAATCACTGATCATCTCTGTACATCATGTTAATATTTCCATGCTTCTGCTTCATTTGAATTTATAAATCTAATGGTGATGGTTATATTATTAAGATACCCTAAGACTAAGCATAAATACAATAGGTAGCATTTGAGACTGGAATAGGAAGTGTAAGACTAGTGTAAGTGGGAACTATCGTGAAATTGACCTGCTTTGGCAAACTTTGAATTTATTTATGAATTTGAAATAAATGGAGCAGTCTCTTTTAGTGAATACACATTTCTTTTTGGTGAATATATTAAATCAATTTTTCACTTCAGAATGATTTTTAGAGATTAGAAATGACAGCTCACCTATTTCTATAATTTGGTGTCTATAAATGTCTGTGAGAGAGGGATATTAAATTTTGTTTTTGTCTTAGTTTTGTTTTGCAAAAACAAATACAGGAAACATTTTAAAAGGTTACCATTTAAAGAGTTAGGTGATTATGCTTAAAAAACCTGTCAATCTTGTTTTCTTGTGGAAAAATACATCCCTAATAAAGTAAAAGAAAATTTAAATGTTAGGAACAAGAACCATATTTGAATACA
Organism: Ctenomys sociabilis; assembly: GCA_004027165.1. Taxonomy (NCBI): domain Eukaryota; kingdom Metazoa; phylum Chordata; class Mammalia; order Rodentia; family Ctenomyidae; genus Ctenomys; species Ctenomys sociabilis. The sequence goes on along the minus strand of PVKA01037104.1, from coordinate 966 downwards.
ACATTTGACTTTCAGACTACATGTTTTCCAGCAAACACTTTAAAAATGTAACTACTCTGAAGAGAAGATAAGCTGATTAGTTGATTCTCCAGGAAGTTTGTTTTTATAGACTTAAATACTAGAAATGTGCTATGAAATTATTTATTATGAGGAGTTTCTCATAGAATTGTTTTTTCTTGGATTCCATCCAAGGAAGTTCAGTTACCAAATAAGAAGCCAATGAAGCTCATATTTCATTTAGATTGTATGAAAGATAAACCAGTAGTTGCTTCCTCTATTTGCTTAGTTACTATGATGATACATTGTATGGAAAGAACTGATTTCAGGTTATACTCTATACTCCATAAATGTATTCCTTAGGTACAGAAAAGTAATACAGATTTCAAATGTAAATTATTTTAGCTAAGGAAGAAAATTGAGACATTTTTAGAGATTAAGTGATTCAGAATGTATTAAGCTTTTTTTTTTTTTTTTTTTTAATGGTATCAAATCCAGGGCTTTTACTCATGCTGGGCAGTTACTCTGTCACTGTGCTATATCTCTAGGCTTTTAGAATTTATTTTGAAACAGGGTCTTGCTAAGTTGTCCAGGCTGGTACTGCATTTGTGATACTCCAAAGGCAATGATTTATTTATTTATTTTTAGTTTTTTGAGCCAGGATTTTATTCTAATTGAGGCTGGCCTCAGCCTTCCCAGTATGGCAGTTATAGGTGTGTGCTATCATAGTCTATCTCGATACTTTCTTTACTCTTCTGTTTTGAGTGTTTGGTACATAATCTCTTAAAAATATCACAAGTGAGTTTCAAATCGTCACAGCTGGATATATGACAAATTTATATTTAGAACCAAGCCTGTTGATTTTGTTAGTGTTTCTGTTTTTCTATTTTGTGTATAGAAAAATAATTTTTTTTAGGTTGAAATTTTCTTTTTTTTTTTTTTTTTTTTTTTTTTTTTTTTTTTTTTTTT
>PVKA01037103.1:0-21268 GCA_004027165.1 Ctenomys sociabilis | reverse complement strand
TTTTTTTTTTTTTTTTTTTTTTTTTTTTTTTGCAGAGCTGGGGATTGAACTCAGCCCTTTGTGCTTATCAGGCAAGCACTTATTCTACTGAGCCATCTCCCCAGCCCCCCTGAATGACTTTTGATAAGCTTTCTTGGCTTTTTAAATGCCCTGAGTTGATTCAAAATGTTTTCCTTCCATGGCCACCTTGATTATGGGAAGAGCCAGAAGTCACAGATTCCAGACTTGGAGAAGAAGATGGGTGAGGACTCACCATGGTGTTTTTCTTTAACAAAAACTGATAAGCATGTTTTGAGTATCCGGGCAACCATGAAAGGACACCCACAAGGAAGACTTTCAGAACTGCTGGAGGAAGTGGCAAGAATGATGGAATAAGTGTGTTCAAAGTGAGGAGTATCTTAGGGGACATTAATGGCAGTATGTATTTTACCACAAACATTTATTTTTAATGTAAATGTCCACCCTACTTTTATCTCAACTTGTATCCACAGCTCCCTACTCCTCATGGCCTCCTACTCTATAGGAGGCTCAAGAGGTTCAGTCTTAAAATAATGCTGATTCTTAGTTACTACTCAGGAATAGACAGGATAACTATTAAGATGAGTATTATTTGCCAGCGTAAAGAAAAAGAACTTTTAGAAGATCAGATTGTATTTGCAAGTGAAAGTAAACAAGAATGGTTTTCCCTAAGAATGATGTTGAAACTTCATGGTGATTTCATCCAAGATACAAGAAAGAATGGCCACAGCACAGGTCTGATGGGGCAGAGGTAGGAAAGAATAAACACATTTAATACCTGCCTTCCCCAAGTGTGTGCTGGACTCTAATCACTGTTGATAGAAAGACCTAGCATTAAAAATAAGAATATAAATATAGATCCAATAAAATTACAAAGCTGTATAAATAAAATAGGAACGTGAATCAAGAGATGGTGTACATAAATTTGGGGTTCACAAGGTCATCTTGTGGTTGAAAAAAAAAAAAACAAAACCGGACCGCATAATGCATTTGAGCCTCCTGGCCGCTGAAGAAGGACTATCAATTACAAAATTGAATCTGTCCGCAGGAAAAGTCAAACATAGGAGTTTCTTGGATGAAACAATGCCTTTCTCAGATTCAGTTTTTCATGTGGTTCTTCAAATGGGATTTGTTGATTTAATGGACAATATCCCCACCAACAAGCCACCATAAATACCATAGAAAGTTTTACCCATCAGTTCTCTATATCATCCATCAAAAAGAGCAAGGTACAAAAAGCACATGAAAGGGAAGTCAACACAAGCGCAGGCAAGCAGCAGCCCCCTTGGCCTGGCTTGGTAGGTTCCCGCGTGTGTGTGTTGGACCACCCCTTAGACTGACGGACTTCACAGCACAAAACTTGGAGGCAGCAGCCGCATGCGGAGGGCCTCAGCGAGCAGCGGGTCACTGTCTTTCACCATCCTCTCTTCTGAAGAAAGAAACTCTACCACTCACTCACATAGTAAAACAATGATTCAAAATGCCTAAGCTGGGCCGGTCAAATAGCTCAGTGGATTAAAGTGCCTGCAGGCAGATGCAGGGGCCCGGGGTTTGATCCCTGAGCCTGCCAGACTGGCCCCGCCCATGGAGGCATACGAGATGGCAATGGAGACTGGGCGTGGCAGCGCGTGCCTGTAACCCCAGCTTTGGGAGGCTGTAAACTGGTGAATCACTGTGAGTCTGATCTAGCAGTGAGACCTTGAACACCCTGTAGACCCTCCCCTAAAATACAAGAAAAAAATAGGCCTAAGCTGCTTGGCTAACAGAAGTAATCTCAGGCTTTCCGGGGTACCAAGAATGCACCAGCTATATTTCCTTTCTTGAGGCAAATTTTTAACTTTCTTTCTAGGTTTTGGTTCAAAAACCACAATTAGGAACTCATTCATATTAATTTTGACTACAGTTGAACACTGAAGCTGAATGGTGTTAGTAAATGGAATGACATTCCGTTAAGATTAAACACGTGTGTCCTGAAAGACTGTATTTCAAAAGTATAGAGTTATTCTTACAAAGAATTGATTTGGATGTGCAAATATACTACTATTCAAATAACTTTCAAACATAACAGAGCTTAGACAAAAAAAAAAAAAAAATGCCATTTTCTACCTCAGCAGAGCATGTAATGGTTTGTCGCTGCATGTAAAGTTTAATTTGCACAAAGACACGATACATCTTTCCTGCAGGCATCTTGCTCCTAGAACTGGGCTGAGTTACCTGCGCTGTCTCTTCCTTCTGCTGTGTGCCTGGGAATCAATGCCAGAGCAAGCAAGCACATGTCACCACCAAGTGAAAGAAGAGTGACAGCAGTCTTTGAAAGGAAATCCCAAGGCCACCGAAGCATTGCCTTGGGTAGGAAGTAGGAAAGGGCCAGTCTCGAAGAAAGAGGAAAAGCTGGGGTACACAAGCACCCCAGACTGAAGACCAGCGTGGGCCGAGCCCGAGCCAGCAGAGCCGTGGAGGGAGGGCGGTGGGGGATTCTCTGCAGCCCCGTGTGTGGGGAGGGTCTTGGAGGCACCAAGGGCCAGGAAACGTAGTGGGAGCCATGGGTAAAGGTCAGAGCTCAGTGATCCCTCCCCCGCGCCGGCCGCAGTTTAGATCTAAGAAGGCTCCCCCGAGGGTAGTGTTTGGAAGTGGCTGTTGGGAGAGGAAGATCACCAGGGATGGATCATCCCTGCTCGCTCCTCTCTCTGCTTCCTGGCCACCAAGCTGTGCAGTTTGCCTTCACCATGTCCTCTGTCATAGCATTTCTGCCTTGTACCCAGTGGGCAATGGGTTGAAACTGCAGGCCAAAACAACTCTCCCCAAAACAGGTGCAGGGGTCTGGTGCTTTGTGCCACCGACATGGAAAGGATAATACAGTGTCCTCCAAAGATGCCTTTAGAGGCATCCTTTGAGATTTCTTTCCCTTGAGGGGATGGAAGACAGGCAGCAAAGGCTTTTCTTTAAACAAGGAAGTGACTGTGACCTTCACAAACCCTAGCAGAGCACCCACAGAAAGAAGCCCAGCACCTGGGCTTCAGCCCTGGGGACACCCTCACATATGTTCCATTTATTTCAGCTCTGTGGGCTTTGGCTCCCCACAGGCCCTGGCCTCACAGCTCATGCTGCTGGTGTTGATGTGCAGTTTTCCTGCCTACACACACACACACACACACACGCGCGCGCGCGCGCGCGCGCGCACACACACACACACACACAGAGCAGCCTGGGCCGTGCTCCAACTTCCTGTTAGTGCTCCATCTGTTCCCTCTGTCTCCTCTGCCGACCTAGAACTTTCTCACAGAACCAGTTCCTTCATTAGGATTAGGAAAAGACTTTCATCCCTCCAGCACCCCCTCCTTGGATGCCAGCAGGGCATGGGCTGGTAATCAGCCCCAGTAGATCCTTCTTTGTGGCACCCACCGACACAGCACAGCCTGTGCAACAATCCCCAGCAGCCCCTTCCTCTACCCCAGGACAGTTCCTTATCTCTCTGCCCTTAATCCATCACACCAAGCCACATGGCCACAAAAACGAGATGAATGGATGCTCAAAATCCTTAGCGCCAACACATACGGGATGCCCTGAGGAAAAAACATGTACTATTTGTGTTGTATGCCCGTAAAATAAAGACTGGGAGGCTACAGAACAAACTGTTATGGGAGGTCATCCTAGGAAAGTGAGAATGGAGGGAGGAGTTTTATTTTGCAGTTGCTTTTGATAGGAAACATGTATTATTTTCACAACACAATAATTTAAGTTTTTTTAATCCATCAAGGATCAGCCTAGGACCCAGCTCCTAGAATTTCCGCACTCCCATCCCTGTATATATTTTCTCGTCTCTAACCACTTGCTGAGAAGAGCAGAGACCCCCAAGTTTAGCCTGTAGCCAGTTTTGTCTGATCCCTCTCCATCCATCTGTGCATGAGCAGAAGGTAAACACAATTTTCCTGCTTGGTTTGGCATCATCCCATGACTGAGGATCACCAGGGTTCGATGTCCCCAACTATGAAGAGCACACTAAGGTGCTAGTTTAAACAGCACCAAATGTTCTAAGAAGCACAACCCCACCCACCTGCACACAAACAGAGTAATAAGGTCAAAGGAGGCCAATTATGGGGGAGAGAGTCCTTGGGAGACCTGGCTGGAGAGGGGGAGCTGAATGTTCCTGCATGGTCTGGGCCAGGTGGGGAGGACTCGGGGCACCATGCAGATGTGGAGATGCTGCCAACAATGAGCCAGGCCATCCCTTCCCAGCTTCCACATGTTTTCTGTGCTGCAGAAATCTCCAGCCTACTCCAGTTGTGAGAAGACTATTGTTGGGGGACCTGGGCGAAGGTTGCTTGAACTTCGCAGGACAGGGGCCATCATTTCTTTGGGGTCGCCAAATCTGAAGGTGGAGAACTGAGCAGAGCAACCTGTGAGGTGAGAGCCAGAGTGGTAGGACAGGGTGTGCCTCCCATAGGCCAACGGCCTCAGCCAGGAAAGATTGTGTGGCCAGGAGCTGAGCATGGAGGCCGTAAGAAGCCACACAGGGAGTGCCTCAACCCGAGGCCAGGAACACTGTCAAGGAGGAGACCACTCTGACAGGCTTCCAAAAGCCTCTCATGTACTGGGGAGATTGTGCACATTCCTGCCTGGCACGCAGACAGCTGGTTGTAGCCGAGCTCTATGAATTGAGAAGCAATCAGATCCACAGAGCCTTACGTAAAGGCTGTTTGGCCCATTTCTTATAATTCTCTCTATTCTCACCTCCTCTACAAGATCCTGAAGGTGAAGAGGGAATTGAAAAAGAAGTGAATCTCACAGGTCAGGCTTGAGGGTGAGAGGGAGAAACTTCAGACAGGAGGGAGGCTGAAGTTGCAATTTGTCTGAAAAACACCTTTTGCCAGGTGAATGTGTCTATCATCAACATGACCATTGCTATAGCTAAAGAGGTCACAAGATTACAGGACCTGCCTGAGGTACAGTTGAGGGCTAGGGGAAGAAATCAACTGACCACGTTTGTTTTTTGGTTTTTTTGTGGGGATTATTTATCTATTTATTTACTTGGCACAGGGTCTCGCTACACAGCTCAGGCTCATAGTGATCCTCCTATCTCAGCCTGCCTGGTCCTGGGATTATAAGCATGCTCCACCACACCAAGATTTGGTGGCCATATGGGCATAGGGCTAGCAGGGAATGCAGTACCAGGGATTGAACCTGGGTCCTTGAGCTTGCCAGGTAGGTGCTTAGACCACCGAAGCTATCTCTGCAGCCCAACTGACCATATTTGAAATCTGCAGTTGGAGAGAAATAAATTCTTGTTTTGTATGCTAGAAAGCTCTGAGATTTCAGTTGCAAGTAATAATATATATTCCCAGCAAGGTATGATCTCTTCATGAAAAAGGATGAGAAAATTTGTGTCTCTGGCATTAACTCATACAGCATGGTGAGAACATAAGAGACCTAATAAATCTACACTGGTCAGCATGGTGCTCAGACCCAGAACAGCTCACAACCCAAATATCCTCTGCCCCTCTGGAACCCATGGAATCAATTGAAAGCCATTCAAAACTTTCAGCTAGAAGTCCCTGCAAAGCCTTCATTGTGATGATATGCGCCTCAGCTCTCCTAGAGAATTAAATATGCTCCTTTCCTTAGAGCCTTTAATAAGTTCTCACGAAACAGCTAAAGATGTTTAGAAGCTATTGCCCTACGCTTCACTGACCCAGCATCTGCCAGGGACAGGGCTGTAGCTCCCAGGCCCAGGCCCCTCTCTTTTCCTCTCCATTCCAGGAACTCATGTGCACCAGACAGCATGCCAAATGCTAGCTATGTGGAGACAGACAAACCAGACACTGCCATTTCTTTCTGGAGCACCTGAACAATGAATGGAAATCTAGATAGAAGCCATGAAGATGGGCTGGGAGCAGTGGCCTGACCCACTAGAGGTGTCAGGACAGGTGCCCCATGTGAGAACCAGACATGAATATAAAGCAGGAGAGCAAACAGGAGGAGAAGCAGCATGCAGAGACAGGCAAACACCTGCCCACTTTCCAAACCCTGGCTCAACTCCCACACTGTCCCGCATTAGATCCTGGAGAAAAAGTTATACAAAAGAAAAACTGCTGGGGAGATGGCTCAGTAGAATAACTGCTTGCCTGGCAAGTACAAGGGCCTGAGTTCAATCCCCAGTTCTGCCAAAAAGAAAAGGAAAAAAAAAAAAAAACTGCACATTAGAAATGTCTTAAAACTTAAAATCCACATCAGCAGTCTCAATTTTGCAGAACCACTAAAGTTTCTGCACATTCCCCTTCGACATGGCCTGTGGCCAATTAATTACTTGCTGGCACTCTCACTGCCAGTCTGGGCCCTGGCTGTCTCCGAGGAGGAAGCACGAAGGACGCAGCACAGTTATCCTTTGCAGCATGGCTCAATCTATCATAATGCCTTTTATAAATTAGTATCCTTAAATTCCCATCTAATGTCAGTGTCTTTTGATTTATACAACATAGATCTGATTTATGGATCATTGCAATAACTTATAGCTCAGGCCACTAATTTGTCGACCAAAATGTATAAGTCTCTAAGTACTTTTCTCAGTGACACAGAGAAGTCCTAAATGATTCAGGTAATTTAAATTGGCAGGGGACTAATTCAGAGCATGAGATGATGGAAGACCCAAGCTTCCAATCTGAGAGCCACTTTTTATAAAGGCTCCAATAGGATGGTAGATACCCTTTAGCCCATATCCCCACTTCCAGGAATTTAATCTCAAAGAAATAGTCTAAAATTTAAACATGGATATACAAATGCTTCTTGTAGTAGGATTTAGAACAGCAAATGTTAGAACATAGAAGGGCAAGGGAGATAGCTCAAGGGCCGGGGAGATAGCTCAGTAGAATAAGCGCTTGCCTGGTAAGTGCAAGGGCCTAAGTTCAATCCCCAGTTCTAAAAAAACAAAGATTTCAGAAGTAACAACTAATGTTGGTGAAGTATGAATCATTAATTAAATGTACAGAATGTTAGGCAGTGAATAAAAATGATTCCCAGAATCTGATGATTCTGAACAGGGGCTGGTCTACCTCCCAGGGCACATCTGGCAAGGTCTAGGGGCATTTCTGACTAGCACACATGGGGTTGTATCCTACTGCAATCTGATGTCAAGAGTTCAGGATCACTGTATTGTATCCTTTCATGCTGAGAACAACTCTTCAACAGCAAATAATGAGCTGATGGATGTCACATTAACAGAAGCAAGGACAAATGTCACATGAACTTGTGATTTAAAACAGGCAAATCTCCAAAAAATGTGGGACCTTATCTCAGTTTGGTAAAAGCAAACCTACCACCAGTGTCATATTAAAGGGGGGAAACCTGAAAGTTCACCTTTGCAAACAGAAAGAAGCCAAGAATTCCACAATCACATTCCTGCTCAACATACTGCTGGAAACTTTAGCCAATCATGAAGAAGAAAGAAATAAAAAAGAAACATACCAGAAAGGAAAGAAGTCAAACTAACTTTGTTTGCAGATGACATGATTCTTTGAAAAGAAGATGCAAAGAATCTTCTATCAAAAGACTGCTAGAACTAATAACAAAATTCAGCCATGTAGCAGGATACAAAATTAACACAAAAAAAATCAATAATGTTTCTGTACACCAATAATGAACCCACTGAGAAAGAAATTAGGCAAACAATACCACTCATAAATACATCAAGAAAAATTAAATAGCTAGGGATAGCGTAACCAAGGAAATGAAAGACCTCTGTAATGAAAACTGTTAAATTCTGAAGAAGGAGTTTGAATGCAATCCCAATCAAAATGCCAAAAACATTTCTCACAGAGCTAGAAAAAAAAATCCTAAAATTATTATGAAACTAAAAGACAACTCCATGCAGCAAAACCAACTCTGGGCAATAATAGCAAAGCAGGAGGCACCGCAATGGCAGATTTCAAGTTATATTACCAAGCTGTAGTGAAGAAAAGACTCGTGGACCAGTGAAAAGCAAGAGAGGCTGCAGACAACCTCATTCTGCATGTGATTTTGAGACCAAGGCACCAAAAATACATGCTAGAGAAAAGAGAGTCTCTCTAACAAGAGGTGGTGAGAAGATTGGTCATTCACCTGCAGAAGAACGAGTCTAGAACCACACATTTCATGCTGTACTAAAATAAATAAAAATGGATCAAAGATCTAACTTTTAAAACAAAAACTATCTACTGGAGGATAGAATAGATTAAATTCTTGAAGATACAGGCATAGGTAAAGGCTTTTTAACAAAACCCAAATTACACTAGAAATAACACTAAGAATCACCAAGGAGACTTGATCAAGTTAAAAATTTTCCATATCACAAAGGAAACAACCAAGAGAGAAAAAAGGCAAACTACAGAATGGGGCGGAGAATGCCATTGACCCATTGGAGAAAGGACTGATATCTAATCAAAAATTAGAGTCTCAATTTAAAAGGCTCAATCAAAAATGGACAACTAAAATGAACAGACACTTCTCAGGAGAGGCACAAATGGCAAATACATGCATTTTTAAAATGCTCAGTCGGTCTTGCCATTATAGAAATGCAAATCAAAACAACACAAAGATTCCATCTCACTCTAGAAAGAATGGTTTTCATCATGAAATTAAATAATGGGCCAGGGATTTAATTCTTGGCAGGAACTAATTTAGTGCTTGCCTGGCAAGCATTAGGTCCTGAGTTCAATTCCCAATATGAACAAATAAGAAAAGAAAAGAAAATTAAAGAAGCAAAGAAATCAAATGACAACAAATGCTGGCAATGTTGTAATGAAAAGGAACTTTCTACACATGATGGGAATGTTGGTGGGAGTGTAAACCAGTACAAACACTATGGAAATCAGCATGGAGATTTCTAAGAGAGAGAGAGAGAGAGAGAGAAAGAGAGAGAGAGAGAGAGAGAGAGAGAGAGAGAGAGAGAGAGAGAGAGAAACTACTCAATGCAGCTGTTCTTCTTCTCTGTATCTTCTAAAAGATTTAAGGACTTCATATTTCAGCGATGCACACACACCTCTGTCATCCGCAGCACAACTCAACAGTCGTGGCTTGGAAGCAGCCTGTATGTCCATCAACAGATGAATAGGTGAGGCCGGAGAGATGGCTCAGTGGAATAAGCACTTCCCTGGCAAGCGCAAGGGCCTGAGTTCAATCCCCGGTTCCACAAAAAAAAACAAACAAACAAAAAAAAAAAAACAGATGAATAGGTGAAGAAAATAATACTGACGAAGGATCTACAAAGTGCGGCGCGGGGCTTCAGGGTAAATCCTGAGGGGACTTGACTGACCTTGTCGGATACCAAAGTTACATTTCTTGTTATAAAAGTCTTGCTTTATCTTGGTCTTAACCATCCAGCAGAAAAAGTATAAAAATGAAATATAAAAAGTGAAGCCATATTAATAGGCTGAGCTGTAAAAGGCTCAAGTCAACAACTTCTGACATTACCAGTCCTACAGATAATCCACTACTATTATGGACTACTGGACTATATTGGATTATTTTGCTGAATTTGCACACCTACAGCATGTAAATGGCAATGGAATAACCATCTCTGACAAAACAAAAAAGGAGATATAAATGAAGGACCATTTTGTACCTGTACATACAAAATAGGAGAGATATACAGCTACTTTCTCTTAATTCAATGAGAAGAAAGATTTGTACTAATAGTGCTTGGACAGGATATCATGTCTGCATCTTGTACTATGAATAACTACTACAAAGACAGTAATATACAATGTATTAATTATTGTTACTGTCCTACTAACATGTTTTGAAACTGTCTCATTGCTATTTGCTTCTCAATAAAATTAATAACAAATAAAAATAAACTTGATAAAAAAAAGAAAATATACTACTTTTGCACAATGAAGTATGACTCTGCCAGTGACTCGAAATCTGAGTCACTTATAAGACTAAGGATGCCCCTGAGCTATGATATTTAGTCAAATAAATCAGATGCACAAGTTTAAATATTACATGGTTTCTACAGAAACCCAATATACACATAATGGTAAAAGAAAACTAAAAGATAGATAAGAGGAGTTAGGGAGATAGACTTATTGCAAATGAGAAAGGGGTCTAGGGATGGAGAGAAGGGAAAGGAAGAAGTGTGTTGTGCAGGCCCCAGCTCCCCACCATGAGGGTAATCCCTGGGTACTATACACACACACTAGTAAAAAATAACATTGGTGTAAAGTGTCAATAGTTTCAAGATTGGGAAAGCTTACCATAATTACATGCAACATAAACAAGGTGTTTCGCTACTAGAAATATACAGCTAGAACACAAAATTTTAATCTGGTCTATAAACTCAGCTATAGAAATGACCTATGCTTGTGAAGCAGGACTGTGAAGGGGCAATTTAAAAAAAAAACAGAAGTAGTACTAGAAGGGTGGGATTATAGACAATTTTTTAAAATTGATTTTTTGCAAAAAAGTTTTATAAGAAAATAAATAACAGGCCAGGGAGATGGCTCAGTGGAATAAGTGCTTCGCTGGCAAGTGCAAGGACCTGAGTTCAATCCCTGGTTCCACCAAAAAAGAAAATAAATAACATAAGGGATCAGAGATGGCCCAGCAACAAAAGTGCCTGCCTGGCAAGTGCAAGGTCCCAAGAAGGATCCCCAGTACAGCAAAAAAGAAAAGTAAATGATACAGTACCTTATAGTATGTGAATATCAAAGGAGAGAAATTAAAGATAAAAGGAGGAAAAAAAATACAGTTCTTAAAAACAAGAGAGCAGTTCTAAGAAAATAGCTTCCTAACTTAACTAAAATTCAAAATCTTCTATAGAGATATTTAATGTGAAGTGCAGCCTCTCACCATGAAAAAGAGGCCCTTTTAACATATTATGATCATTATGTGATTTTAATATAGCTGTATCGTTTTTCTTTTCTGTTAATACCTATTCATTTGTAGAATAATGGGTCCGTGTCTGTAACGTATCTTGATCATTTTCATCCCTGTACCTTCTTTCACTCCTCCTCCCTCCCTCTTCCCTCAGAGGCGTCATCTCTGCCACACCTTCCTCCATGATGTCTACTGGTTTATTGTTCTCCCTCCCTCCCCCCACCTCCTCCCCATCCCCCTCTCTCCTTCTCTTCTCCTCCATGATGCCTCTGCCTCACTGTGGGCCTAGGAAGAGTGAAGCAGAACCCTATGGGCTGGAGCTTCTGAAAGTATAACACAGAATAAACCTTTCCTCCTTTGTCTCCAATATTTTATCACAGCAAACAAAGCAGACCAGCACACCACTGAGTCTGAATCTCTGTGTCCCTGGCCAAGTGGGCAAGCTCTCATCTGTCAGCACGGAGGTGAGCCAGCTAGGACTCAGGGCTGCAGCCGCAAGTGTCCCTCTCAGGATCCTAGGACCTGGGTCTCAGGCTGACTGAAAAATGGCAAAATGTGTGCTGTGGCTGGAGGAGTAGGGGGTGAGTGATGCAAGCAGGAAGGGAGAACATTTGCTCTTTAACTAGAGCAATAGCAAGAAACCAAACTGATGTCAAAGACTTGGAGCTCAGGGCCATGGGTGAAAGCCTAACCAGGCTTTATGAAGTCACCGGGTACAGGCAGCCCTCTACCCAGCTGCTGGCGGAGTGGCAGCCATGTTGACTATGGAAGACAATATGGAACTGTTTAAGCAAATTTTGTGTACTGGGCATCTATTACATACCAGGGACTATAGTATACATTCTGAATACCAAAGTGAAGATAGCCCTCACACAGCTAAGAATCCAGTGAGAGAGCAGACAGGCCAATCACTGGCATTTGTTTTTAGTAGCCAGATACTAGGAATAAATTAAATTTCCATGAACACAAGATCAGTAAAATATGGATCATTCATAGAATACTAAGTAGTTGTAAAAAGGGACAAGGATGTTCCTATGTATTCATGTGGGAAGCACCAGTGCATAGACCTAGTGGATAAAAAAAGCAGTTAGCACATAAGGTATGCTACCTTCTACACAAAAGTAAGGGCAAATTACAGGGCATTTTATCACCTGCATATGAACACATGGGCAGTCTGAAATGACATTGAGAACAGTGGTTTCTATGGTTGAACTCAGAGGCCCAGGGGAACTGAAAAAGATCTAGAGGTAGAAAAGGGGGATTTCACTTCTTTGCAGTGTTTTCATTTCATTTGGGAATTAGTTTCAAAATTAAATTTAACAATAGATGTGATTGCATCTACTAAAACCATCTCAAAACTATCTCTTCTGCCTCTGAAGTCCTCTCTTCCTTTTCCATAATGTCTCAGGGCTGGATCCCTGCAGGAAGGTGAGAAACAGCAGGCAGCAGAACTGAGCTGAGGCTTCCTCGGCCTCACCCCCAAGGCTGCTCACCTCCTGTGCAGTGGCACTTAGCCAGCTTCCCTGCAGCCATCCTGTAAGCCCTGCTCCCTCACCTCCTGCTCTGATCCACAGTGAAAGAGGATGAGTCCCAAGTGAAGCCCAAGAGCTGCTGGCACCCCCAAAGCAGTGGAGGACTCTGAAGGCCCTACTCAGCTAAATGCTCTGCTTCTCGCCTCTTTCCCCCTTAATTACAGGACCATTTGCATTTATATGACTCCATCCTGCCACTGGGCTGTGGGCAACGTTGATGATGGTCGACGCTCCATAACTTCCCATCGTAGCTGGAGCGCTGGGAGGGCAGCCGCCATCTCCCATAAAATCCTTTCCAATTAAACAGTTCATTGGACATGTCATGGTCTGGGGTTCTTGTTAGCCTCCAATGTGCGCATCTCATGGATATTTCTTTACACCCATCATCATAATAAGGTCTTAGTGCAGAAGATGCCCAGAGAATTATGCTTCCCCACTGTGTCACTGTAATGACATTGACTTAAAAATGGGTCTCCTTGGTCCTGCATGAGAAGCAGAGCTGCTTCTTTTAATTGGATTGTTCTGGGCTTTGCCCTCCCAAGTCTTTTGTCTAAATGGAATCGGATGCTCCACGTGGTGAAACACGCCACACATGTTGCCCAAAGAACACCGGCCCACTAGCAGTACTTCTGCTAAGGGCTGTGTGCCTAAAGTTGTCTCCAATGACACTCCAGTGTGTTCTCCCTCCTGCTGATGGTGTGGCTCATGGAGCTGGGATAGCTCACCTAGCTGGCACTGCTCCCCGGGGTGAAGACCCAAGGGTACTGTTCAAAGACCAAGTAAACTGTGTAAATGCTCACCCATGTAAGGTGATTTCAAAGAGCCCCACACTTCCGCAAGGTGCCCACTCTGCAACTGCTCCACTAGCACAGTGCGTCCTGCCCCCACCCCTAGTTCCAACACCACCATTTAAACCTCCCAGGAAAGCAGCATGAGTATTGAAAATGTGGGCGCGGGCCAACCAGATAGCTCAGCAGACTAAAGTGCCTGCTTAGGCAGATGCAGGAGTCAGAGGTTCGATCCTCACCATACCATGCCCACCCTTGCCCCTGGGGTGTACTAAGACAGTGACTGAGGCTGGGCATATGCCTATAATCCAAGTGCTTGGGAGGCTGAAAACAGGAGAATCACCACCAGTCCAATCTACATAGTAGATTGTAAGTACTATAGACCCTGCACAAAATACACAAAAAAAAGAAAGGAAAGAAAAGAAAGAAAGAAAGAAAGAAAGAAAGAAAGAAAGAAAGAAAGAAAGAAAGAAAGAAAGAAAGAAAGAAAGAAAGAAGGAAAGAAGGAAAGAAGGAAAGAAAGAAGGAAGGAAAGAAAGAAAGAAAGAAAATGTGGGCTCCATGCCTTGCAAGTTGTAAGACGTAAGACAAGTTACTTTACTAGAATTTCACTGGCCACACCTGTAAAGAATGTTGGCCTGGTTGAATGGTTATGAAAATTAACATCACATTGATTACTGATCAGTCTCACAATATGATCATTTGCACCCTTCTCTCCTCCTCCTTAGCACAGCGTTCTTGGCCCCTCACGCAGTTTCTGGCTTTGTCTTCTCCTAACCTCTCCCAAACTACCCAAAACTACTTAGTACTCCAGTGAAAACATGCACTTTCAGTTCTCTTGATTTTTTCCAAACAGTCCCTTTTGAAATGTTCTACTCTTCATTCTCCACATTAGTCTTTAAAAAACAAAC
Organism: Ctenomys sociabilis; assembly: GCA_004027165.1. NCBI lineage: Eukaryota > Metazoa > Chordata > Mammalia > Rodentia > Ctenomyidae > Ctenomys > Ctenomys sociabilis. Next base: position 7,171 of record PVKA01037103.1, on the reverse strand, counting down.
AAGCAAAAAAAAAAAAAAAATCACCTCTCACAAGCAGAGACCTCCTTCTCTCCACACACTGCCCCCAAGCTACGTGGACTATCTGCAGTATTTCCCCACGTGGCCCCTCCACTGTCCCTTCTCTTTCAACACACCCTCACTCCCTCTCTGGACACTGGGTTTCCTTGATATTCACCTGTCTTGGGGTCTCTGCTTCTGATTCCTCAGTTTCCTGACCTCTTAACTTCGACCTTCCCCGCAGTTTACTTCTTTGACCTTTCATTTCTCTGATCACATCTACACCTTAATGACTCAATCAGATATCACAACCTTACACTGCACCTACACCCTGATGATGCTCCCAAAATTACACATCCAGCCTTGAGCTTGTGCCTACACTCAGGACTCACATGCCTGATTGCATGCTCACCATCTTTGTTTGCAGTCCTGTTAGGAATCTCAAAATCAGCATATACAAACTCAAGCCTTCAGTCCCTCCCCCTAAATCAGGGCCTCCCAGAGTCCTTACTAGTGACCACACTTTCTCCCCAGCTGTCCAGGCTGTACACATCAAGTCCCTGCCAACTTCCCCTTCTTTCAGCTTCCACATCCAGTTCATGACCACGCTCTGTCAGGTCTGCCTTCAAATCCAACCCTTCTCATCACTCCTAGCGACATCGCAGGGGCAAGCTACTGTCATCCCCTCCAGGGGCTCTCCCAGGTGCCTCCTCTCTAATCTACCAACTGCTTTCTTGCCTCCACTCACATGCGTCCTGTGACAGAGCAATAAGGAAGCCAAGTCCCTGGCTCCTTGGTTCAAAATGCTCCATAAGCCTTGCTTCATGCCCTGAATAGAAGTCAGTGTCACTTCAGCTGGCTGCTTCTTCTCTAACCATGTCTTCTGCCCCTCTCCTCCCATGCCACACCAGGTGCCCTGGGCCCTTGACATTTCTCGGGCCTTTGCACTGCTGTTCCCATTCCTCCACACATGCACATGGTGGCCTCATGAGTTAGGTGTCCGTTCAAACTACCTCAGCCAGGTGAGTGACGTCCCCTGGAGCAGACTTGCCCTGATGACTATCTTGATATTGCAGCTCTTGACATTGCCAAGCATCCTTGTCCCTTTTTCCCTTATTTTCTCCCATGAATTTTACTCACCTTGTCTGCCTCCCTTGACCTTCAGCTGCATGTCAGCAAGAAAGGACAGAGATTTTGTCAGCTTTCTCCCCATTCTGTGAGTAGCAGTTTGGAATAAAATGTGAGGACTTGTTATATATTGTACATGTTTCATTTTACTATTTTTTACTCTCTTTAAAAAATAAAATGTGTCTCCTCTGAGCACCATAAATCAATCAATCAATCTAACATGAAATTGCTGCTTAGTTTTAGCATAGAAAGACTGAAAGGAAGTTCACCAAAGTACCAACAGCCGTTATTTCCAGGAGGTGTGACCACTGGTACATTCTAATTAATCTCTCAGTTCTTTTGTGTGTGTGTGTGCTTTCTAAGTTTTTGTCGGTTGCTTTATTTTGCCCACTTAGCACATTTAATGTTACAACAAAAGATTTTTAAGTAGTATAGTTATAAAAAGAGAAAATGGACAAATTGCAAAGTATTTATAACTAACCTGATAGCTACAGCTACAACAGAAAGGAAATGAAGGGTCAGAGAAACCTCTTCAACAGTGGCAGCCGGCATCCCGCAGCTTCAGGGCCAGCTAACATGCTTGCCTTTGTCAGTCCCGCAGCCCATCGATTTTACTCCTGTCACCCCCTCCAGGGGATGACAACAAATGCTGCCTCCAAGTGCTCCAAATGCCAGGAGCCACCTGGCACTGCCCCCATTTTAAACCTGCGTCACTTTCATGTGTTCCATCCATAGCCTGGCTCCTGACTGTCTGATCAGGTCTTCTCTCCTCTCCTCCCCTGTCCCATGGTGTTGATATTGACTTTGAGACACAAGTCTCTAATTCTCTCTATCCCCAACCTCTGCAAGAGTCCTTTTCCCTCCCCTGGGACCCTACTTGGCACTCAGATGCTTACAGTTTATCCACAGATGACACTGTCCCAAGTGCTTTGAGCCATGCTGTCTGGGGATCCTTAATTAGTGAGATGCTTAGTCAAAAAAAAAAAAAAAAAAAAGAAGAAGAAGAAGAAGTATGAACACAGCTTTTCTGAAACTTCTTCCTCCAAATACCCAGGATGGCACTTCCTTAAACTAGAAGGTCTCCAGAAGCTCACCAAGACAGTATTGCCTCAGGAAGGGACCCCAAGCAGCAAATCAAATCTCTGTGACAGGTAGAGGAGTCTAATGCTTGAGCCCTCAATCTGCAGCCACACCTCTCTTAGAACTAAATGGTATTTCAATTATTTTCAATTAAACCTAAATGGAAGTTTTCAAAGCCCTTTAAGACACAGACTGGCCAAAGGGTCTCCCATGTCTTTCAAGCCTGTCAAATGCAAAGCCTAGGCATACCTTGTTATAGCCAACATTCTGCCCAACTGCTCCTATAAATTGCAGAATAGTCTAAAAGTGTGTGGCCCCAGATCTGACATTTCTCCTTCAGGAGTTGCATGTAACTTCAACTGAATTCCCTCAGGCCTGAGCAAACTCTCCCAGAAAAGCAAGGAATTTGACTTTTGCATTACTTTCTCCGAGCAACTTTATGAATTCAAAGAAAATTCCAATGCCAACTTCCTTTTGCTTTATTTGAGAGTCAGAAACAAATGTCTCCAATAGTTTTTATAAAACAAAAATTACAGGTCCTGCAGTAAAATCCAAGCATAAATTCCTTTTGCTATGAACTATATTCATATCAGAAGACTAAATAAATAAAATTGCTAAACAAAGGGGCTTTGAACAAAATAACGACAATGATATTCTTCCTTGCCCTGTGTAATTATGTAGGAAACCTTCCAAATTAGGGTGTAAAAGTTTTAGCCTGCCCTATTAAGTACAAGGATTCTTAAAGTATTTTATTACATTTTTATATTTATTAGTACATGTGTGCAGTATATTTTACAATCATCCTAGGCAGCGGGGACATGGACACAATACACACTGTTCCTGTCCCTTCCCTTCCCCAATTCTCTTTTCTTCTCTAATTCCCTGCTGCAGTCAGTGGTTTACAAGAAAATAGATTTAACTCAGAACATATGATTTACAGAATTATTTTATAATATTCACACAAAAACTTAAATTCAGAAGAGAATAAGAGATCTGCCTATGAGCTAGAGACTCAAAGAGCCCAGCCAAGGGCCTGGAACCACAGCAATGTCCTCATGAGGTCTGTGTCAAGGATCTGCACTGGGAAGGCCCAAAGGTCAGTGGTGGAAGCTAGAAAGTCTGCACCAGTGGGCTGAAGGGTCTGTGTCCATAGGCAGAGGCATCTGCACTAGAGCCAGGAGGTGACACTTAGGGCAAAGACTAGAGCTCCACCAGAGAGAACAGTAGGGATCCCCAAAAGCTGCAAAGTCCAGAGCTCGTCCAGTGATGAGAACAGCAGAGTTCAATTGGGAAAACCACCCCCAACAAGCCTCTCCAAGAAAATCAGCAGCAGACAGTCTTTCCCTCCCTTTCTCCTCTCATACCATGGGCAGCAACCCTCAGATAGATCTTCCACAGCCAGAACCATACCGACTCAGATCATCTCAGCACTTCCACTCAAGCTGATCATTAATTAATCCCCTAAACTCCCCTCCCCCATTTTCATTCCTGGTTATGTTACGAATCTTAACTCATGTTTATGGCATATAATGTTTACATTCATTGAGGCTATTAGGTTCCTTAATGTGGCATGTCTTTATCCTCCTTTCTTCCCCTTCCTCTCACCCCTTACCCTTGTTCCCCTGAACCCCTTCCCATTTACAACAGATCCAGCCCCTCCCCTTCTTCTATCTATCCTTTATTATTCTATTTGCTGTACTTTGCTTTGCTCAAATGAGAGATGCTATATGCTATTTAATTCTGTGTATCTAGTTTATTTAACTCTACATTATATTTTCCAAGTTCCTCCATGTACCTACAAATCTCTGAAATTTGTCCTTTTTTTCTTAACCCATCTTTTTGTCTTTTAATAGAACTGATGGAATGGAAGAGCAAAGTGTCTCTTGGTAGACATCTTCCCATACTTCATGCTCTATTGCTCATCTTTGAAAAGCCCTGGGGCAGGGGAGATGGCTCAGTGAAATAAGCGCTTCCCTGGCAAGCACAAGCGAGGGCCTGAGTTCAAATCCCAACTCTTTCTTCATTTTGGGTGTCAAGCATTTGTCCCAGGGGAGACTGCCTGGGCCACCGGATCCTGAAGTGACCCAGAGCACAGGCCCAGTGTGTGAGTGAGATCGCCTGGGCCCGCTGGATCATCATCAGGCCCAGAGCTGTCTTTCTTTATAGCTGAAGAGTATTTCACTATATGTGGATACCACATTTTCTTCATCCAGTCATTGGTTGATGAGTGTAATAAGACCTAAAGATTTATAACATAACTTCCAAAAAGTGTCCAGAATGCAATAAAGAGTACTCAGTATTTGAAAACAAAACAGTGCTAACAATTCTCAAGGGAGAATATCTTCCACAGATGCCAACTTGAGATGACCTTCATGTTAGAATTATCAGAAAATATTTTCCAATTTTATACAAAAAATTATTTTATACATTTTTTAAATTTTTTATCCATTTTAATGAAAAAAGATGAAATAGCAGTTTCAAAAACAGGTTAGTAGGACAGTTACGATAATTAGTACATTGCATGTTATTGTCTTCACAGTAGTTATTCAGAGGGCAAGATGTAGACATGATATCTTCTCTAAAGATTATTAGTACAGACCTTTCTTCTCATGAACTAAGAGAAAGTAACTGTATATCTATTTATAGATAGATAGATAGATAGATAGATAGATAGATAGATAGATAGATAGATAGATAGATAGATATGCAATATATAATTGTATGGAAGTTAGGCACAAAAACTTAGTAGTTGTTTTTATTTCTCTGATGAGCACATCTATGTTTCTATTCATTTTAAGGGTGTTCACCTTTACCTCTGGCGCATGATTACAATAGCTCTTTAAAGTATTTTTCTTTCACTACAAAACAGTCCTTTATTTATATCCCCATGTTTGTTTTGGTTTGTCAGTGATGGATATTCCATTGCTGTTAGAGCTGTATTTGGAGACATCTTTAAACAGCCTTTTCACTAGCATTTTGATGCCAGTACAAATATGATAGATAGATAGATAGATAGATAGATAGATAGATAGATAGATAGATAGATAGATACTTTCTCTTAGTTCATGAGAAGAAAGGTCTGTACTGATAGTGTTTAGACAAGATTTCATGTCTATATCTTGATTATATTGCATCCATTTCATCACGAAAAGGGGAAACCTGTATGTCTTCACAGGACCAGGTTTATATTTTCGATATGAATTTGTCTTCTCTAATGTGCTTCTTCCAGTGCTGCTGCCCATGGAACTGAAAAATCCCTTATCACTGTAATGGTATCCTACACTCATTGTTTCTTATTAAAGAACTAATTTCATACCAAATGAAGTAGGAAGGGGCTCACCCTTATGATACTGCATGCTACAACACTATATAAAAAAAGCAGGACTAAGAGAAAGCTGAAGTGGTCTGCTGAAGATTCAGCTATAAAAGTAGACAGCAGGCAATACCAAGAAAAGGCAGAGTTCTGTCATAGAACTCTGTGATTTCCTTTTTCCACTACTTATGCTTCTGTTGTCTATAGGAACCCTTACCTGGTAAGTGTTTTTCCCCTGGACTGTATGTGTGCTCATTGCACATTATGTTGTGTGCATATGGTCTGGGTCCTCCTTTCCTTATTATTTTCACTACAAATATTTTTGAAGGTGGTAATTTCATATCTAGTTCTAAAATAACATTTAAAGAAATTTGTGGATTAATTTAATGAGATAGAAATTATCTTCCAATGTTGTTAGAATTTTGTATTGCATGCTGGAAAGAGAATGAATCTCTGCTTCTATAAAGCATGGCTGAGTGCTAAATTCAGACACAGGTCAGCCTCCCATCTTTACTAATACGTTTACTGATGTATTACAATGGTGACAATGGGGCCTGTAATGTTTTGCTCAAGAATACTGAAAAACAGCTTTCAATAATAGATATGAATGATTAAAGAGTAATATAGAATCTAGATCATGGGGTAAAATATTTGTCCCTTTTACAATCCAACAATAACAGAAATTTTAAATATCCATAATGGATGATTTCAACAGCAATATGGAAAGAACTTTAGAAAACTGAAAGACAGAGCAATATCTGACAGAAAATAAATGACAGAATAAAAGCAAAGAAACAAAAAAGTACACAGTACCCCAGGGACTACGAGACTTAACAAAAGGTCAAACATTCACATCTTAAGAGTTCTAAAAGGAGAGAAGAAATTGGGGGGTAGATATTGAAAATTTACTCAAAGTTATATTGCATGAAAAATTTCTAAATTAGATCAAAGTTCCCCACAAGGTCAACATTAAACCTAACCACTGAATCTGATTCAGTTCTCATTCAATTTGGTTTGCAACCAGAATCATAGAAAGTCATAAACCAAGATATAACTGTAGGTTGTAAAAGGTGGAGAAGCCCTCCAGAATATAAATACAAAAAATTTAAACTAAATCAAATCACAATCAAGCTTTGAAAAAGTGAAACAGTTTTGAAAGTAGAGAGAAATGATAAAAAATCTCTTCCAGAAAATAGAAGAACAAATACTCTAAAACTTATTTTGTAATGCTCATATTACCCTAATCCCAAAACATGGCAAAGATGATACCGAAAAAGAAAGTCATAATCCAAAATCAATGATAAACACAGACTTAGAAATCCTAAACAGCTAGGTGTGGTAGTACACTAGAGAAACTGATGCAGGAGGAGCGTCTTGAGGTGGTGGCCAGCTTGGGCTAGGCTACACGGTGGTCTCAAGGCCAATGTGAACTACATAGTGAGACAGTGTTTAAAAAAAAACAACTACCTACAATATTTAAATGGCAACGGGATATCTCTGACAAAACTAAACAAAAAAAGCCGGGCGTGGTGGCGCAGGCCTGTAATCCCAGCACTCGGGAGGCTGAGGCAGGAGGATTGTTGTGAGTTCGAGACCAGCCTGAGCTACAAAGTGAGCTTAAGGCCAGCCTGAACTGCATAGTGAGACCCTGTC
>PVKA01037102.1:0-21261 GCA_004027165.1 Ctenomys sociabilis | reverse complement strand
GGTGGCGCAGGCCTGTAATCCCAGCACTTGGGAGGCTGAGGCAGGAGGATTGTTGTGAGTTCGAGACCAGCCTGAGCTACAAAGTGAGTTTAAGGCCAGCCTGAACTGCATAGTGAGACCCTGTCTCAAAAAGACAAAAAAAAAAAAAAAAAAAAAAAAAAAAAAAAAAAAAAAAAAAAAAAAAAAAAAAAAAAAAAAATTTAAAGGATGTCACAGGTTCACACTTGGGGACTGTTATCAGGCTCCACTCCCCAGAGGGCCAAAGGAGGCACAGGTGGCTCACTCCCTGGCATTACACCATCACCAGAAAGATTGCTCCCGAGGAGCTCTTTGGGTTGGTGAGGCCCCAGATGGTAGCAAAGCCCCCCCCCACACCCTGGGTGGGGCTGATCTGTTCAAGGGCACCTACCTGCGAGTGCCTGCTGGACCCTGCTAGGCTTTGGCATCTGCACGGGCACAATGGTGGGGAAGCTTCCAAGGTTGCTGGAAGGGCCGCTGGGGAAGGAGGCACTTGGGGAGAGAAGAGAGCAGAGCTAAGTGTGTGATGTGGTCTCAAAGGGAACAGGGCTGGGGTGCAGGCTGAGCTGGTGCAGTGCACTGCCGAGCTCTTTCCCGTGTCCATGGTCCCTGGTGGCCTGGGTGAAGAAGCCCCCTGCTATTTCATGGGCACTTGAGACTGTCAAGGCGACTGTAAAGAAGCTCAAGATGGAAGGCACTACTTCATTAACACATGAGGCTCTCAGGGTTCTTGCGCACAGGGGAAACCGGCAGAGGACACTTCTTAAGGAGCCATCCTGCCTCACCGGGGACAGGCTGAGTGGGTATCATGACCTCTGACGCAATGTTCCAGGAGGACCTAACAGCATTTCAGTACGATTCCTGCCAAAATGGCACCAACGCATTCCAATCATGGGAAACAATCAGACAAACCTGGATGAAGGACATTCACACAGCTCCTCTTTGGGGTGGTGAGGCAAGGAAAGATGAAGAGTGACTGAGAGCTGGTGCCAAGAACAGGAAGAATGACAAGCACTTGCACAGGGGGACCCTGCAGAGTATCCAGGGCCACAAGAGGGGCAGAAATAGAAACTGGAAAAAAAAAACCATTAGTTTAGTTCATGGTGTCACACAGCAGTAATGTTCCTGGCACTAAAGGATGCTCACCTAAGAAGACACTGTGCCCAGGTGTGGCTGGGTGGCAGAGAGGGCCTTGGGCTCACTACCACCACCACAGCAAGCACAGCCATATGATGACAAAACCCTGCCTCTTTTGTATGGAACAAGGGAGACACACAAACTCCTGTGCTATTTTTGTAATTTTCCTGTAAATCTAAGATTGGTGCAAAACAAAGGAATTTTTCTGGATGCTTTAAGTAATGAGGACTGTGGGGTAATAAATATAGCTTGATGATAGTGCTTGCCCAGTACGTGGACGGGCCTGGATTCAACTTTAGCATCAGCAAAATAAAATATATTTTTTTAAATGAACCTCCTATAGGGTCTGGGGTAGGACAGGTGTTCTAGTATTTGCCTGAGTAAAGAAAAAAGTTTTGTTCACATTTCTTGGGACTACTATCCTCAAAGAAGGTGGTCTCTGTGGCTGGGCTAGAAGAGGAGCAGCTTCTTAGCTTCCTCAGCTTTCAACCTAGAGAAAGGCAAATATGGACCAACACTTGCCCATTAATGCAGAGGACTAGGAGCTGGACTCCTGGGCTGAGCTCTTGCTTCCACTGAAGTGTTGTGTCATTGGGTGTAACCCCACCTCTTCCTTTTTTTTTTTTTCTTAAAAGTACCGAGGATTGAATGAGAGTCATCACAGTGAACTATACCCCCAGTACTTTTTGTTTTCATTTTTTAAGACAGTGTTTCATGAAGTTGTGAAATTGCCCAGGCTGGGACTAAACTTGCCAGCCCCCAGCCTCAGCCTCCTGGAATGCTAGGATTATAGACGTGTGCCCCCACATATGGCTTAGCTTTTTCTATTCCCAATAGCCTTTTCAAGTGACTCAGAGGCACTGTGAGTGAAGCCACTCTCGACTCTAGGCTCAGGCCTCTAAGGCAAACTCAAGGCAAACACTGAGCTTCAGACTTATGTAGGAGGCCAGAAAACTGAAGCTTCTCTGAAACTCCACAAAAGGAGAAAGGATGCTGTGGGCTCTGGGAGATTGGGTCCCTGGTGGCTCCTTCTCACAAAACACTAGGAAGTGGAATCCTCCTTCCCAGGACATGAGGTTCTGTCACCAAGGGCTGGAGCACAAAGCACTCCCACTGAAGCTCCCAAAAGGAAACACACCCGCCCCATGTCCACCCATTACCAGAACCACATTCTGAAGAAACCGCTCCAAGGTCACCACTGCCCCATATCACTTATAGAGCCCCTCCTCATCTGTGTGTCCCTGTGTGGTGAACAGGACATCTTACAAAGATACAGTTCCCAAAATGGTAAATCAGGTGGACAACCTCAGGCTCTTTGATCCCTGCCACCATCCTCAGGGAACTCAGACTCACCAACTTCTCCTGAAGCTGGGGACCCTTCTAAGTGTACTTCTCTGAGAATCTCTCTAGTCCCTAATCAGGCCCACCCCGTGTTGTGCCTGGTCTCCCTACTAGGCCCTCCCTAGCTTCCCTGTGGGGACCACTTCCAAATGGAGCCAAGCACACAACCTGTGAACTTTTTAGTCTGGCACAGATAGGATCTACCCAAGAAAGGAACAGATGAAGAGGCTCTCTGGTGAGAAAGGCAATCCCAACCTTCTCTTCCAACCAGTGCCCCTGGGATCTGGCCCACAGGCAGCACCAACGGGGAACCTGAGGGTGCAGAGCAAGAGGACCAAGCTGTGAAGTTCTAGATCCTGCTTCCAGTGCTGGCACCCAAGTAAGTGCTGGGCCCTGGGTATGTCAAGCCCGCTCCTGATCTTCAATTTCTCTATAGGATCAAAATAACTCAGAAGGTCCTAGGCAGAAGAGAGGCTCAATCTGAAGTCCAGAATAAATGCCCTAGGTTCCCCAGGTCTCTGAGGGACAGAGGGAAAAAGGCAGGTCCTTAGGGTCCTCACTAAATCCTGTAGTTAGAATGAAAGGAAACTCAGAAACTGACTGGTCCAATGTCTTAATCATAGAAAAGGAAAACAGAACTTTGGAAGGATAGAACTTTGGAAGGATTACGGCTGACCCATGGGTCCAAGCGAGTTGCTGCCCAGCCTCACCTATACCTGTCATTGTAATTACACAGCCAAGACAGCTATGGCCAGGAATGCCTGGCCAGCAGCAGGCGAAGGCAGTGCCCTCAGGGATGAGAACATCTGCACAAGGCCACCACAGGTGCCAGCAGTGCCATTTAGAGAGCACACAGGCCACAGGCTGAAACACAGCCCTGAGGGGTTTTGTTTTTGTTTTTGCAATACTGGGGATTGAACTCAGGACCCTGCACTTGCCAGGCAAGCACTTATTCTACTGAGCTATCTCCCTGGCCCCATAGCCCTGAGTTTTAAAGCTGCTGGTAATGATCACCACCCAAGTGGTCAAAATGCCACGCAAAGTGTGTCAAACCTGCTCTTGCAGACTCGGGAGAGCATGACACGCTTTGCAAAGTTTTCCACCCGACATTAGAAGTTTTGATGCATAAAGGGATAAACTTCAGGTACCAGGAAAACTGAAAGCCAGCTACTCAGTTACAGATGACACAGCTTGTCTATGCTACTGCACAGCCTGTGGGACATGGGGAAATCAAGCAGCCAGTTTCCCCACGCTGAGCAAGAAGTGATCTGAAACCACATGCATTCCAAAACTAAAACAAGACAGTTTCCACAAAATCCTGGGCTGTCACTAGCTTATACATACAAGCGAAGTTGGTTCTCACTGTCCTCAGGCCTGCCCAGCCCACCCTACTGCCACCTTCCCCTGGGTACCCAGGACTTTTACCAAATGCTGTTGGTATTCACTTGGCTCTGAGAAGTCAACTGTAGTCCTAAGGAGAACAAGGTACCAGGAGTTCTCAGTTTTCCCAGCACCTGCTGGCATAAGAAGTCAGGTGACAACAAGCCCAGAGGATGATGGGGGGACATGGGGAGATCAGGTGTGCCAGTGAAATGACACCCCAAGAAAGTGGGGGGAAGACAGAGGTCCACGTCCACCCCAGGAGGCAGGCTGCTTTGAGGCCATCTCAACCAACAGAGCCAGCTGGTTTGGCTCATCCTGCTCCCAGTGCAGGACAAGAGGCAGCTCACATGGCCACTAGCCCAGGAGCCACCTTCCTACTACTTGCCTGGCCCATAGCAGTAGGGCCCAGTCAGTGACTGCAGGCATCAGGTGAGAAAGGAAGATGTGACACATTATTAAAGTGACACCAATGAGTGTTCTGGCCCAGAAGGGGGCAAAGCCTAAGTCACCTGATTCAACTCCAGAATCCCAACTATAGCACTCTTTCACTATTAGTCTCAATTTATAAGAACAGAGCTGGGGATATAGCTCAGTGGCATAAGAACCTGCCTAGCAAGTGCAAGGTCCTGAGTTCGATCCCTGGTACTGCCAAAAAAAAAAAAAAAAAAAATCAACTTATAAGACTACTGGGGATTATGGTACACCTCCGTAATTCCAGCACTTAGGAGGCTGATGCAAACTCAAGGTCAGCCTAGGCTACATAACACCAGCTTAAACTATGTAGTGAGATCCTGTCTCAAAAAATAATTAACTTTTAAGAATTTAAGGCCAGATATGGCTCAAAACCAGCCTGGGCAATTTAGTGAGACCTCATCTCAAAGTAAAAATAAACAAGGGCAAAATAAACAAACAAGGGCAAGTGATGCTACCCACATGGAGCATGCATCAAGCTAGCAGACAGAACACACTGCTGCTGCTCTGAGTGGGACTGACCCATACCAGGGGCAGGGGGTAGTTTTGGAGCCCTGCTTGCTCAGATCCATGTTAAGTCCATACAGGGTCCAGTGACACCTCCGTGGGTCTCCAATCCCCAGAATATTTCAGATAAATGTTACTACTCTGAAAGTTGACCTGGAAAACTCTTCACAGACCAGGGCCGACTGCCTTCATGTCTCTGAGGGTCCTCCTCAGGCACCAGCCCAGACACCTCTGCTTCCTCCTAACCCCACCTCAAGACAGCGTCAAGGCCTCTTGGCATAGCCCACAAAGCATATTCCTGAGGGCTGGGTTTAATCCTAATTGCAATTTCTGGCTCTGTGGCCAACCCCCCAGGCTTGGATGTGCCCTTCCGCCATCTACCTTAAAGCTTCTGTGACAATCAGTGAACTCACTCACACAGCCAAGTGTGTAACTGAGTACCTCTCGCATAGTATGCCTCACAGAAGCTCACAGCTACCTTAGAAGCTCTCCTGAAGAGGCCCAGCTGCTCAAGAGGCTGCCCTCCAGGTCACTGTCAACCTTGGGAAGCTTAAGCCTTCAAGGTGGCAAGGCAGCACAGAGAGGGCTGGGTGATGGGTGGCACCAGCTTAATGACTGGCCATCAGCCCAGATCACAAAATGCTCCCCACTTTGGGGACCAGGGCAGCTGCAGGCCCACACATCCTGTTGTCATCCATCCAGGCCACTTGTCCTCAGAGAGCAGCCCCTACCTTCACCACTCCAGACACTTGGAAGCTCTCTGGTTTTTTTTTTTTTTTTTTTTTTTTGTCTTTTTGAGACAGGGTCTCACTCTGCAGTTCAAGCTGGCCTTAAGCTCACTTTGTAGCTCAGGCTGGTCTCGAACTCACAACAATCCTCCTGCCTCAGCCTCCTGAGTGCTGGGATTACAGGCATGCGCCACCACGCCCGGCTTGGAAGCTCTCTGAATCTAACACCCAGCAGTGAGGACAAAGGGCATAGCCAGCCCACCCAGTCATACCATGGGCAGTGCGTCAAGGCCAACAGATGCTCATGTGAAAGGGCTACTGGTATGGACCAGATCTAAAATTTCATCATCCCTGACCAGGTGCAGAGAGCACCAAAGGACTCGGGGGGTGGGGGGCTCTCACCAGCCTGAAGATGAGGTCACCCCTGCCACCTTCTACTGTCTTCATCTTAGCTCCTGGCCTTCCTCTGAACTAGACTGTGGTTCACAGAGCCATCTACAGTGCCCAGCCCACAGCAAGAAGCAATAAACAGTTCCCTGGAATGTCCTGGTTTTTGGCACTTGCCACGTAGTACACAATCACTCTAACTTGGCTCCAAAGAGCTGTATGCTCCTGAGTGAAAGGCCTAAACAGGGGGGACCTGCAAACTCCAGGATCAGAGGTCAGGGAGCTCAGTGGGTCACCCAAAGCACAACCAAATGAGGTAAGACTCCAGGGACAACCTAGGGGGTAGGTGCAAATCTGCAGGGACCTGCGTGAATCCTCCCAGGTAAGTAAAAGCATTAGCCCAGCCTGCTGCCAGGAGTTGTAGAGCAGACACAACAAGCAATCACACAAGATACCTGGCTGCACTGGAAGTGGATGGTCCAGAGGGCAGGAGCTGTGGTCCCACGTGGGACAGGCTCGAGTGGAAGAAGGGTTGGTTCCCCAGGGCTCGAGGGGCCCCACCCCAGGGGTTGGTGGTGTTGAGCTTCGGTGCAGATCTGGCCCCAGAGAGCGAAGGTTTGAGATATGGGGCAAAGCCCTGGTGGACCCCAAAGATGACGGTGGTCCTGTGGGAGGCCTGAGGGGTGGGGTACGCAGGGAGGTTGGTCATGGAGTGGCGGTAGCGGCCCGACACAGGGCCAGTTCCGCTGCCTTGGAGGCACTGTTGGCAAGAGCAGGCGACTCCTGTGTGTCCTGGTAGAGCGATGACAGTGGTCACTGGGTAAGGTGGGCCTATTTGGCGACGAACGCTCCGGCAGAAGCTAGAAGTCTTGTTGGTTTGCGTGCGGGTGGCATAGTTGATGGTATAGTTGTACCCCAGGGGAGCCAAGTCCACAAGCTGGATGCCCCTGGCCATCTGCTGCTCCAGATAATCACAGACATAGGCTTCATAGGTCGTCCAGGAGCCATCATCGCCCTGCCACTCCCAGGTGAAGCCCCGGCCCATGGCTGAATGCTGTGAGAACAGGAGCCTGCGCACAGCCCGCATAGTGCCTGTTTAAAAAGAGAGCACACAAACAAATTGTGACTCTGTTATCCATGCTCTGTAAAGAGATATTTCTAATAATGAAACCTCTTACATGGGTCCAGGAATATAGCTCAGTGGCACAAGCAACTGCCTGGCAAACACAAGGTCCTGAGTTCAATTCCCAATACCAAAAAAAAAAAAAAAAAAAACCAAGAAAGAAACCTCTATGTGTCCACTTCTAAGACACTGAAAAAAAAGTATAAAGAGGGGTGTGGTGGCACACTTATAATCTCAGGACTCTGGGAAGCTGGGGCAGAAGGATTACAAATTCAAGCCCAGCCTAGTGACTTAGCAAGACCTTATCTAAAATTAGAAAGCCGGCTGGCTGAAGGGCCGCCTTTTTCTGGCTGGATAGATAGGTTGTGAACTAAAGGCTGACAAAGATGACCACTTTAAGGTGAATAATGATGAAAATGAGCACCAGTTGTCATTAAGAATGGTCAGCTTAGGGGCTGGTACAAAGGATGAATTGTACATTGTTGAAGCAGAGGCTATGAATGATGAAGGCAGTCCAATTAAAGTAACACTGGCCACTTTGAAAATGTCTGTACAGCCAACGGTTTCCCTTGGGGGCTTTGAAATTACACCACCTGTTGTCTTAAGGTTGAAGTGTGGCTCAACTTAGGGCCTGTGCATATTAGTGGACAGCGTTTAATAGCTGTGGAAGAAGATGCAGAGTCGGAAGAGGAAGAGGAAGAAGATATAAAACTCCTGAGTATATGTGAAAAGTGATCTGCCCCTGGGGGTGGCAGCAAGGTTCCACAGAAAAAAGTAAAACTTGCTGCTGACGAGGATGATGAGGATGAGGAGGAGGATGAAGATTTTGATGAAGAAGAAACTGAAGAGAAAGCTCCAGTGAAGAAATCAATACGAGATACTCCAGCCAAAAATGCACAAAAATCAAACCAGAATGGAAAAGACTCAAAACCATCAACGCCAAGATCAAAAGGGCAGAAATCCTTCAAGAAACAGGAAAAGACTCCTAAAACACCAAAAGGACCTAGTTCTGTAGAAGACATTAAAGCAAAAATGCAAGCAAGTATAGAAAAAGGTGATTCTCTTCCCAAAGTGGAAGCCAAATTCATCAATTACGTGAAGAATTGCTTCCGGATGACTGACCAGGAGGCTATTCAAGAGCTCTGGCAGTGGAGGAACTCAAGAAAACAGTTTAAACAGTTTGTTAAAAGTTTTCCGTCTTTCATTTCTGTAACAGTTGCTATCTGGCTATCCTTTTTATAATGTAAAGTGAGAACTTTCCCTACCTTGTTTAATAAATGTTGTCCAGAGCCCATTGCCAAGAATGTGTTGTCTGAAATGCCTGTTTAGTTTTTAAAGATGGAACTCCACCTTTTTCTTGGTTTTAAGTATGTATGGAATGTTATGATAAGACACAGTAGTAGTGGTGGTCAGACATGGAGACGGTAGGGAGACAAATATACATGTGAAATAAACTCAGTATTTTAATAAAAAAAAAATTAAATTACATAAATACAAAAAAGTGGGCCAAGGTTGTAGCTCAGAACAAAGTCCCTGGGTTCAACCTCAGCAACAACTCCTCAATGTACATATACAGAAAACTGAATCATTTCTAGTCCAAGCCAAAGGGGAAAGTACACAGTAGATAATGATGTATTCCACCTCTAAGGGCCTTCTAGACATGTGCATGTACTCAAGGTTGATGACGATGATGAAAAGGCCCTACTATTTCCACATATTACAAGCATTTCCTGCCTCAAACTTTGTAAGTATCTATTGTTACATAGTTCTCTTATGCCATTCTGTCTATCCTGTCCCGGTGACCTGGCTGGCCGAGCTCAGACTTCAAACTGACCCCTGTCATGCATGATACTGTGTCTCTGTGGAGCACACCACCAGCCCTGCGTTGCTGACCCTGTCTGCTGTCTTACTCAGGGTCCGCACCCCCTATAAAGGTGGGAGCCCCTGTGATTTCACAGACTGGGGTGCTGCTGACAGGGACCCTGGCAGTCTTCCCTAGTGACTTTCTGGGTCAATAATTCTGTTGCAAGGCCTGATCTGTGCAATAGACATCTAACAGCACCCCTGGCTTCTACCACTAGACAACAGGATCATCTTCCCAACAGCTATCTCCAAACACTGTCAAACGTCTCTGGGGACACCCAACTGGAAACCACAGATGAAAGAGGGAGAGACAGATCCAAGAGAAGTTGGTGGCCTCATTCTGTTAATACCAATCAAGACACATTACAGATTAAAAAAAGAAATGCACAAATGCTCAGAGGAACAAGAAGCGAGGTAACTGTAAGGGTCACACAGCTAAGCACGGAGCGTCAAGCCCTGTCAACCTCCACCTCCTTGCCAGCCTGCCTTCCAGGGATGCCCAAATCCTTGCAGATCAAGGCAGGTCTTTTGGGTTGGAACATGGAAAAAGGGTCAGGAGGGGCTCTGTCATGCGTTCCATAGCACCCTCTTCTATTGCAAGGTACTCTTTACCTGCTGTGGCAGCAGCTGTTCTCACAGCCGTGCCTCTGGGCTACGCACATTTCCAAGGCAGGGAGGAGGAAGCTATGCAAGTCACCCCCGCAACCTCAGCACCCAACATGGCCTCAGCCAAAGCAGGAGTAGCTTACCAGTGTCCTGGCGAAACTGGGTCCAGCTGGGTAGGTCGATGATATACGGGGCCAGAGAGGGGTCAGCTTGGCCTAAGGGAATGCTGTGTGCCTGGCTGCCCAGCCCGAAGCGCTGACCCTTCTGCTGGACAAACTGCTGCTCAATGTAGCTGCACACGGTGGCACTGTAGGGATGCCAGGTATTCAGCCCATCCTGCCATTCCCACACAGCCACTGCCACAGGGCTGGAGTACACCTGAGCCAGGGAGGGGCCTGGGGCCATGGCCATCTTCCCCAGGACTTCCTCTGCCTTCCCAGATGGCTTCACTCCACAGTTGACTGCAGCCTTGGGTTCATTGCCTGGCACCTCCTGTGGACCTGGAAACAGGACAGACACAGCAGTTACAGAGCACATGGGAGCCATGGGGCACAGCCTCAGGGGAGGGGAAGTAAAAACCCACCTCTCCCAAATGCCTCGAGGGCATCCTAAACCAGGTCTGTGATCCCAGCTCTTTGCTCAGGCTGCCAGGAAAGATTCCAAGTGAGCCCTGCAGCACACAGGGACTTATGCAAGTACTCAGGAAGATGATACAGTGGGGTAGACCTGGGCACCATCAACTCAGCTTCTACCTCGGTGCCAAAGACTCCCCTCCAATCTATTTCCTTCATGTCTATTCTTCAGTCCTATAAATTCTTGTGTGAGTGAGGTCATGACGTCCCTTATTCCCACATGTGTTTCCAGTACTGGTTTGTGAACTGCAGATTAACACCCAATGTGTGCATATGCATATGAGGAAACACACCAGGAGTGGAGGAATCAGGGTCTCTGGGACCTGAAGGGGCAGTGGCAGAGCTGGGACTCTAAGCTCAGGTTCTGTTCCTCCGTAAGTTTGGGTTAGCCTGGCAGGGTCTCTGACTACATTGGAAGCCAAGCATTGACATTAGATGCCCCCTTAAAGCTTGGCATACTGACACAGACCTGTAATCCCAGAACTTGGAAGGCTGAGGCAGGAAAATGGCAAGTTTGAGTTCAATTTGGGCAATTTATCAAGACCCTCTCTGCTGGTCATGAGGACATACACCTGCAATCCCAGCGCCGGTCAAGGGATTACTGGAGGTCTGAGGCCAGCCTGGGCTACACGGCAAGACTGATCCTTTCAGTCTCTCCAAGCCTCCCCACATTCCAATTAGTCCTTTTGAGCACTTTTTCTTCTTTTTGCTCTAAGTACATGTTTGTTTTTGTGGTACTGGGGATTGAACTTGGAACCTTAGCTTTCCAGGCAGGTACTTACTGCAGAGCTATATCCCCGGCCCTGCCCTAAGTAAATGTTAAACTTCCATGTTCAGGGACTGGCCTGCTCAATTATTTGAATAGGTCCTTTGGAGGACCTCTGGTCACTCCAGTCCTCAGAGACAAGGCACATAATCCCTCACGATGGCCCTTGGCCACAGATACCAAGTCCCGCTCCCTGTGGCACCTGGAGAGTCCCAGGATTTTCCAACCATTTCCCACCCCTCCTTGGCCATCGAGTCTTCTATGCCAGCCCAGCAGGATCTGATTCCACTGTCACCTCACTAGAAGCCACATCACTCTAGGCCACCCACTTCATTCACTGGATTCAGTCCCTATTAGGCCAGGGACTCCCTCAAGGCCAAATGCCCAGCATCACAGAGAGAGAGGATAGGAGAAGGGGCGAGGGACTAAGTCACAGTTCAGCTATGCCCAGCCCTGCCCAGCAGCACGCAGCGCAACATCAGGGAACCTGTTCTCAACTCCAGCCTCAGCCACCTCAAAGCTACAGTTCCAAAACCTAGTTTGCTTCAGCACCTAATAATGGGGGCTATTTAGGGTGGGTTTTTTGTTTTTTTGTTTTTTTTGAGACAGGGTCTCACTGTGCAGTTCAGGCTGGCCTTAAACTCACTTTGTAGCTCAGGCTGGTCTTGAAATCACAAAATCCTCCTGCCTCAGCCTCCTGAGTGCTGGGATTACAGGTCTGTGCCACCACACCCGGCTCCTTAGAGTGTTCTTAATTATAAAAATTATTATTATTGGTTGTGGAAAAAGTTTCAGTCTGGAGGTAAGTGGAACACCCAACAAGATAGAATTCTGAGGGGTTTCTTCGGTGTTTTTCTTTTCTAGAGATGGAGGATTTTTTTTGCTCCCTCAGGCTGCCTTAAGGGTGTGTCTGGTAGGGCTAGGGGAATTGGGGATCAAACCGTGGTCCCCTGCTCCTGACTGCATTTGTGCAAGCAGCACCTTAAACAACTGAGCTATCCAGCAAGCCACCTGTTTTTCTAGGGATGGCATCCCATACCTCACACACACTGCACACACATATACTACTGAGTTACACATCTCAGTTCAATATGTGAGTTTTTTCCCATGATCTGACTATATAGCCCAGGCTGGCATTTAACTCATGATCCTCCTGCCTTAGCCCATGAGTGCTGAGACTATAGTCGTACTTGTGTGGTTCAATAAGCCTTTCCTGTCTTTGTTTCTATGGTACCACAGACTGAACCCACAGCCTTTATCCCAGGTTTTTGTTTTGTTTTGAGAAGGGTTTCACTATGTAGTTCAGGCTAGCCTCGAATTCAAGATGATCCTCCTGCCTCAGTCTCCTAATTGCTGGAATCACAGACCTGTAACTACCATTCCCAGTCTTTTTTTGAGGCAAGGTTATTAAACTGCCCAGTTGGGGCTCAAATTTGAGATTATCCTGCCCCAACTTTCCAGAGTGCTGGGATGACAGGTAGGGATCACCATGCCTGGCCATAATATGAGAATTTTGAAATACAGGAATATCCTGATGATGAATAATTTTTTTTGAACCAGGGATTGAACTCAGGCCCCTCTGCTTGACAGGCAAGTGTTTATTCCACTGGGCTATCTCCCCAGCCTCCCCCAGAATTTTTTTTTTAATATTTAAAAAAGCGTACACTGATGGGCATTCAATCCCCCATGAGTTCAATCCCTATCTCAAAAAATAAAGAAAAGAAAAAGGGAAGTTACTCAGGTGTCCAAGAATCTTTCTCCCTCCTATTGCAGAGATTGAACCCAGAGCCTCCCACATACTAGTCAAACACTCTACCACTGGGCTACATCCTCAGCTCTTTCAAGAGCCTTTCTGTTCCCAGACTGAGATAAATTTCAAAACAAGACATGACCTGGTATAAGGAGCTGACTACAATTCTCCCAACCTCAAACATGGAGTGGGACAGATCCACAGATCCACTAGTTGGCTGCTGGGGCAGTACCCCAGAAAGTGAACTTAAATGGATTCCCAACTCAGACTGAGCAATGGTCCTTTACTGTCCTCAGAATACACTGTTTTCAACTTGCCACTGCATAGGAAACCTGTTCCATCCCTCCAAACCTACCAATCTAATGGTTTGGCCAGGGCGGATGTCTGTTCTGGCTTTGCTCTTCCCTGAGGTAGCCCCACCCTCTCCAGGTGCTCTACAAGCACTTTCAAACCTCTTAAGAAGCAGGAACCACTCCCAGTCACCGGCAAGGCTAAGGACCAGGGCCTGTCTGAGCCCTGTCAGCCTGCATCATAAGAACCCCTGTCTCAACAACAAAAACAGCAGAGACCGGTTCCCTGAAGTGACAATGCGCCTGCTATCCATCACATGGGGCAAATGAGATACAGAGAGGTGGCGGCAAGAGGCCTTCTCATCAAGAGGACTTTGAGGCTCCAGTGCAAGGCAGGAGGGTTGGGGCTTGGGACAGAACTCCAGGGGGCAGCGCTTGCCTGGCATGCAGGAGGCCTTGGCTCCATCCCCAGCACTGAAAGGAAAAGAAAAAAAAAAAGAGGCCTCTGAGGAGCATGGAGTGGAAACAAGCTCCACCAAGTGACTTCTCGGGCTACTACAGGATCTGATTCTACCAACCCAGGCCAGATTTTCCAAACTCAATCTACTCACTCTTCAAGCCCTCTTTTCTAATCTATCTTTCCTTAGGGGACTTTCCAAAAACCTGGCCAAAAAAAAAAACCTGGCCCTGAAACCAGGTCACACCCAGCAACTGACTGTGAGCCTAGGCCATGAGCAAACATGACATCACAGACCTATGGTGCACAGGGGCCCCTTGCAGGAAGCTTCTCCAAAGTCTTGCTGTCTTACTCTTTTGTTGCTAGTGCAAAATGCCCAATACCTAAAATTAAGGAAGGAAAGGTTTATTTATTTAGCTCACAGTTAGTGGAGATTTCAGGTCTTACTCAGCTAGCTCCAAGGCAAAGTGGCACATGGCAAGAGAGCAACTGTTCATGGTGGTAGCAAAGAGGAAGAGAAAGGGAGTAGTGGCAGCAGCTGCAGCTTCTGCTAGCTAAGCCTCTCTTCTCTCCACCCACACTGTAACGCAGGTTACCTGCCCTAGGGTTGGTGCAGCACACTCACACCCACAATAATCAACTACAAACTCCAAAAGCCACCCCATGACTGCACGAAGCTTTGGGGGGGACACTATACACAAACCATAACATTCCACCCCTGGACCCCCAAAGATTCATACATATCCCTTTATGCAAAAGGCATTTTAGTTCATTTCTAAGAGGTGCCAAAGTTCTAACAGTTTCAGCATTGCTGAAAAGTCCAAGTCCCAAGTCTCCAAGATCTAAGGCAAACTTAGCTATGAGCCCCTGTACAAACTAAAAGTTAAACTACTTCCAACATGTAATGGCACAAGGGCTGGCCAAATAACTCAGCAGACTAAAGCACCTGCTTAGGCAAGCACAGGGACCGGAGTTCAATTCCCAATGTGTCATGCCTGCCCTACCCTCCAGGGCAGGCTGAGCTGTCATGGTGGTACACATCTGTAATCTCAGAGTTTGGGAGGCTGAAAACAGGAGGATCACTATGAGTCTGATCTGTGTAGTGATACCTGGTAGACCCTGTACTACAATGCAATAATAATAATAATAATAATAATAATAATAATAATAGCACAACATCAACATTATCATTCCAAAAGGTATACACAGCAGGATACCAAGCATTGGGACCAAAGCAAGTCCAAAATCCAGAAGGGAAAAAAAAAATCCAGAAGGGCCAATGTTAAGTCCTGTAGTTCCATGTGGAACATTCGAAACATAATCTGTGGCAAACTGTGAATTCCATGTGGCTCCGTCCCTATGGCATTCTTAGTGGTAGCTCCTATGGCTTCTCTTAGGCAGGATTTCCTCCCTCCCTGCAGTTTCCCTTAGATGATCTGTGTTCCTGGCTTTTCCAAATTTCTAAAGTTTCCACTGAATACACTTCTCACTCAGGTTTACACACTTCCCTCTCAGGGGCACACTGCCTGGCTTCCCAGGCCTTCTGAAATCCAGATGGAAGCCTTTGTAACCTCAAAACTCCTGCATTTAGGAACCGAGGAGATGGCTCAGTGGAATAAGCACTTTCCTGGCAAGCACAAGGGCCTGAAATCAATCCCTGGTTCTGCAAAAAAATAAAATAAAATAAAATAATAAAATAAAATAAAATAAAATAAAATAAAATAAAATAAAATAAAAATAAACTTCTGCACACTGCAAGTGATGCCAAGGTCTGCTGCCAGTTGGAGCACTAGCCAAGCTTCCTCTTGGCCGTAGGGGTCAACTGGCTGGATCACTGAGCACTCTGACCTGGCATGCTGGCACCATTCTGGAACCTGTTGTGGCAGCAGCCGCCATTCTGGAGTGTAGGGCTCCGCAGCTTTCCCCTCAAGGCAAAGTCCCTCCCCCTTGCAATTCTGAGGCTGCAAAGGGTGGAGACCTGCTGCCTCCAGTGACTGACATCCTCAGGTCATCCTTTCTATTCTCCTATTCCTTCTCAGCAATGAAAATCCTCTCAGCTCTATCTTTGTAGTCCACAGCTCTATTGGATCTTCCTTTCTGGCCAAACTCAAAACATTTTAAAGCATCCTGGCAGGCTCCTTACTCTTGATTGTCAACATAAATCTGATTGAAAGTTCCCAATAATAACCATGCCACTGCTTCAACATTTGATTGCTGGGTTCCCTGCTGGTGGGTGCCCAGTGTGCAGTGGCTGTGCACAGTAACCTCCTCGGTAGTGTATGTAGCCTGTTGCTTGTATAGGCTGCTCTAAGGGACCTTGGAGACACTCCTCCTGATGGGTGTTCTGACCTCTCGCCATCCCCAAACCAGGCTCCAGACTGGCATGCGGGTTCTCATTGGACAGGTCATCATGTCTATCCGCACCAAGCTACAGAACAAGGGACATGTGATCGAGGCCCTATGCAGGGCCACATTTAAGTTCCCTGGCCGTCAGAAGATCCACAGCTCCAAACAGTGGGGCTTCCCCAAGTTCAGTGCGGATGAGTCTGAAGACACAGTGGCCGAGAAACACCTCATCCCTGATGGCTGCGGGTGAATACATCCTGAATCACAGTCCCTGGACAAGCGGCAAGCCCTGCACTTCTGAAGGCTTCCGCTGTGCCAACGAGTTCATGAATAAATGTTCTCTCTGCTCCACTTAAAAAAAAATTTTTGATTGCTTTGAAATTTACTTTGTCAGATTAATCAGTTGGCCATGCTTAATTTCAGTCTCAAGTAAAGTCTCTGAACACAAGCAAATTGCAGACAAACTTTCCGCCAAGCCAAAACACATATCATCTGGAGTCCAACAACCAATGCAGTCCTTCTTCCCAGCAGAAAACTCTCCCGCCCGGTCTTTACAGGCAAGATTTCTATCAGCCTTCCAGTCTTCTGAGCTCTGACCAGAATCTCCCATACAGAACAGCCAAAGCTGTCCCAGTGCTTCTCTTATAGGCAACACCTCCAAACTTTTCCTATCTCTTCCCATTCCCACAAGCTTGTAATGCACATGGTCAGGTTTAGTCACAGCAATGACCCCACTTCTCTGGTACAAAATTCTGCCTTAGTTATTCTTCTCTCATTGCTGGGACAAAATACCCAATATCCAAAATTAAGGAACGAACGATTTAGCTCACAGTTAATGAAGGGACACAGATACACAAACCATAACACCTGTAAAAGCCCATTTTCATTGTGAATTAACCATCGCCTCCAAAACAAAACTTCAAAGAAGTTCCCTGTGGGGGCCGGGGAAAATAGCTCAGTAGAATAAGCACTTGCCTGGCAAACAAGTTCCACTGTGGTAGAAATTTTGTTTATAATAGACAGTCAGCCAGCCAGGTATAGTGACGTATACCTATAATCCCAGCACTCAGGGAACTGGGAGGCAATGGCAGGGAGGACCACTAGTGTAAGCCCAGCCTGGGCAACATATAGAAATCCTGTCTCCAAATGAAAATTTAAAAACAGACTGGGAATGTAGCTCAGCGGGAAAAACCCTGGGCTCAATCCCTAGGCAGGCATTTAAAAAAAAAAAAAGCACCATGAAAGTATTTTTGCATAGCAAAGTAACTTCAGCCCTCATTACTGGCACCAGCTGACCCAGACTTCACAATGCCAAGAAGGAGAAACCCTTTTTGCAGGCCAGGGATACAACTCAGTGGCACAGCGCTTACCTAACACGAGGCTCCAGGTCCCATCCTCAGCACAGCAAGTAAATAAATGCGTGCTTAAAGAAATTACAGAAAAATATTCAAACCAGCACTAGTGGGATGTAAATAACCACAGAGAAAGCCCAGTGGATTCCCAGGGGTGGTGCACATCTGTAATCCCAGTGCTCTGGAGGGGCATCAAGGCTATCCTGAATTTCAGTGAAACCCTACTGCAAAAAAGAAAAAGAAAACTCAGTAAAAAATGTAATAAAATACTGTATTAAAAACCACAGAAGAGCCGGGCGTGGTGGCGCATGCCTGTAATCCCAGCACTAGGGAGGCTGAGGCAGGAGGATTGTTGTGAGTTCGAGACCAGCCTGAGCTACAAAGTGAGCTTAAGGCCAGCGTGAACTGCACAGTGAGACCCTGTCTCAAAAAAGACAAAAAAAAAAAAATAATAATAATAATAAAATAAAATAAAAAAATAAAAACCACAGAAGAGGGCTGGCCAAATAGCTCCGCAGATTAAGGGGTTCAATCCGAGCCTACCATGCCTGCCCCACCCCAGGATGTGCAAAGACTGCAATTGAGACTGGGTGTGATGGCGCCCCTGTAATCCCAGCTCTTGGGAGCCTGTGCACACAGAAAGATCACTAGGAGTCTGATCTAGTAGTGAGACCCTGAATACCCTGCCCTAAAAACACACACACACACTAAAAAAAAAAAACCACAGAAGACCAAATTTTGTTTAACTTTTTATACCTGATAACCCCCTAGCATACACACACACTTTCAAGAGATCATAACCAAGAGCTAGAGAAATAAACCAGTGGCAGAGCACCCATTCAGCATGTATGAGGCCCTGGGTTCAACCCTTAGCAGCCAAAAAAAAACCTTATCCAGACATGGTGGGATACGCTGGTAATTTAAGCTAGTAGGGAAGCTGAGGCACAAAGATGGAAAGTTTCAGCCTGAGTAATTTAGCATGACTCTGTCTCAAAATTAAAAATTAAAAAAGGGCTAGGAATGGAGGTCAGTGCAAGGCCCCGGGTCCAATCCCCAGTATTGCAAACAAAACAAAAACTCATAACCACCACCAAACCAAATCCACATCACCACCCCCTCTGTACTTGCCAGCATTACTTTAAATAGCTGCTACCACCCCAGCAGGTTCCAGTAACAATGGGCCTTGTCAACTTAGCATGGCACCTCCTTTCCAAGAGACACATCTTGCATCCCTAGCATCTCTGAGTTCTAAGAAAAGGTGAAAAGCCAACACCCAGGTGCCTAAGCATGGCCCCTGGCCAGACTCAGTTCTGTGAACTTGACATGACATGTCTTTGGTCCTTTTTTAATTCCTTTTATTTGCGGCGCTGGGGATCATACCCAGGGCCTTGGTGTGCTGGGCAAATACTCTCCCATTATGTGACACTCCCAGCTTGGGGCTTTGGTCTTGAGAAGAAATAGCTCAAGGCAGTGCCACCAGAGACTAAGGCAAGCCAAAAAGGGTGTGCCTGCTGTACACTAGGTGGCCGGGAGGCAGCGCCAACTGCTCTCTGCCTCACTCGATTGAGCCCTAATTCCCTCATCTGGAACCAAACACCTGTGGCTCTGCTTTACAAGCGGTCTTGCAAAGCCCCAGTTCTCAGGCCTAACTGGGGTGCAGTAGCCATGGGCCGAGGACTTCCCAAGTACTAGGCTTCTAAAGGCACCTGCTGGACGCTCACAAGGGGGGGCAGGAATACCTCCACTTTCAGAGGACAATGAGGTAAAAGAAAAGCAACTTGCCTGGAACACACAGGGACCAAGCAGACCCCCATCTGCTTCCAGGCTCCTTCCCCATCAAGACAGAGGGCGCGCAAGTGCTGGGCAAGTTGGCCGGCAAATGAAGGTTTGATCTGCAGCACGCTGAGAAGGGGATGGAGTGCAGGGCCCGGAGCACCCCAGGCAAGCACACCAAACCAAGCAACACCCCAGCTCACCAGAGGTGTTTTGTTTGGCTTACAGTTTGTTTTTTTTTTAATTGAGCCAGCATTTAAAATTGGAATATTAACTTCTTTAAAAAAAAAAAAAATCCAGGCTTCTAGCTTCTCTAGAAAACCAAATAATGCAACATTCACAGGCTGACCTAATCCCACTACTCACCTGGAAACTACTGGTGGCCCCACGGAGTGGCTGGGACACACACTCTCTGGATTACCCCAGATGCCACTACTGTCTGTTGGGGTGGGGTGGGTGGGATGGGTACAGCAAACGCTTCCTGTGAAGGACACAAAAACAAGTATTTCAATCTGTTGCAATTACTCAACTCTGCCACTGCATGGCAAAAATATGTAAACTAACGAAGTGGCTATATTCCAATAAAACTTTGCAACAAAAATAAGTGTGGGTGGAATGTGGCCCACAGGCCTTAGCCGACCCCTAAACTGTCTCCCCAACATCTAACACTGGGCCCCCATTGTCATGCCCTTGTGCAATCCTCCTCTGAACCCATCTGTCAGTGAGTGGGAGCGCAGACTGCCCTTGACAGCGACACACCCTGCCTCTGCAGACAGGCTGGCTTGTATCCAATACCTGAGGGGGACAGGCAGAGCAAACTGCCCAGAGGCCCGAGGGCTGCCCAGAGTCACACCACACGGGTAACTCTGCACCGAGCTCTTTGGCTCTCATCTACCTCTCCTCCCTCTCCAACTCCCTCTACAGTCCCAATGAGACCCAGTTCATGTGGCAGCCTCTAACTTCTCCAGGTCCTGCCTTACCGCTCAAACCCTCAGCTAGTCACCCGGACCTTCTGGCGGAATGAGTTACTCAAGAGGTTTCAGGCCCTTCACACCCCACTGAGAATGTCTATCCCAGAGGCTACTTTCTCATCTCTTAATTCCCAGCTTGCAACAGGCTGCCCTGTGAAATCAATCCTGTATTCATTTCTGCCCTGTGGGGAGAAGTTGATACTTCTAGCTATCATAGCTCAAGTGTGTAAAATATCTAACTGTCCCCTTCCTAGGAGAGTTCCTTAAAAGCAACAACTAGGTTCAGGAAATGAACATTCAAATAAGACACAGAACACTGAGTATAAAGTTTAAAATGAAGAAAGGTTTTGGGCTGGGGAGATGGCTCAGTAAAATAAGCACTTGCCTAGTAAGCACAAGGGCCTGAGTTCAATCCCTGGTTTCGCAAAAAAAAAAAAAAAAAAGCCGGGCATGGTGGCACAGGCCTGTAATCCCAGCACTCGGGAGTCTGAGGCAGGAGGATTGTTATGAGTTTGAGACCAGCCTGAGCTACAAAGTGAGCTGGAGGCCAGCCTGAACTGCATAGTAAGACCCTGTCTCAAAAAGACAAAAAAAAAGAAAGGTTGATCAACTGGACGTGGTAGCACAAGCCTGTTATCTCAGCACTCAGGAGGCTGATGCAGGAGTATTCTGAGTTTGAATCCTACCTGGGCTACATAAGGGAGTTCAATGCCATTATGTACAGCATAGTGAGACCCTATCCCCCCTCCAAAAAAAAAATAAATAAACAAACCAGAAATAACTAATGGCCCATCATAGATGACCAAACAGTGTTCCCACCATGGACTCAACATCATGAAACAAATGAATTAGATAACGTGAAATAATGTTTAGCACTATTTTTTTTTAACTTTCTTTATAAATACCACAGATGTAGACATGAAAATGAAAGAAAGGGGGAAGGGCCAGGGAGATGGCTCAATGGATTACGTGCTTCCTTGGCAAGTGCAAGGGCCTGAGTTCAATCCCTGGTTTCAATCCCCCGTTCTGCTAAAAAAAAAAATTAAAGCAAGGGCAAAACAAAAAAAGCAAAGGCAAAACAAAAAAAGCAAAGGCAAGCCAAATAGCTCAGCAGATTAAAGCGCCAGCAAGCAGGAACAAGGCCAGGAGTTCTATCCCGGGGCCTGCTGTGCTGGCCCTGCCCCTGGGGCCCAATTGAGACTGGGCGTGGTGGCATGCCTGTAATCCTAGCTCTTGGGAAGCTGTAAACAGGAAAATCATCTAGAGTCCCATCTAGCAGCCTAACACCCCATAGACCCTTCCCTAAAACACACACACACACACACACACACACACACACACACACACACACACACACACA
>PVKA01037101.1:0-21264 GCA_004027165.1 Ctenomys sociabilis | reverse complement strand
ACTGCACTGTTTATACAAACACAGAATGGTTCTTCCTTTGTATCCCCCTTTTTTTGTTTAACCTTGTCAAAATGGGTATTCTATTGTAATTCACTTATTATAGGTGCTTGAATTCAGTGCAACAATTGAACACAGTCTAGTAGTCCACAATAGCAGTGGGTTATCCGAAGAAGTTGTTGACTAGAGCCATTTACAGCTCAGTATATTATTATGGTTTTATTTTGCATACCTCATTTTATATTTTTCTGCTGGATGGTTAAGACCAAGATAAAGCAAGACCTATATAACAAGAAATGTAACTTTTGTACTTGATGAGGTCAGTCAAGTCCCCTCAGGGTTGATCCTGTAACCCTGTACTTCACTTTGTAGATTCTTTGTCAGTGTCAGCAATGTGGATGAGTCACGGCCACTGCTTGACCAGTTTGCTCTCTGTGAAAGCCTGAGAGAAAGTTTTCTCTCCATGTGACTCTCCTTAGGCACACTATAGATCATTGATCACATTCCTTTTTGGCTCCATAATCTCCTTGATCATAAAATTTGGTGCACAGTTGAATTGCATGTTGTTACAGTACAGGTTCTGGTATGTTCTGAGTCTTCATTGACCTTGAAAGGCTAGAGCCAAAATGTTGGCTCATCCTTGCATCCCTTCCTTTGCTCCAATTTTTGATCTGCAAGTATAGGCTGTTAGACATCCAGAAGTAAAGCTGATTATTACCCTGCAACATATGCAGTTCAGTTTACCCTAACTATCTGACTAAATTCTTTTTAGTTGTTGTTATACATTTCTATTTGTATTTCTTCTTTAGATTTCTTATACTAGGGAGACTATGCAATATTTGCACATGTGTGTCTGGTTTATATCACTTATGAATATATGTTCAAATGCCATCCACTTAAATATAAATTTTTCAAATTTATCATTTCTTATAGCTGAGTAATACTCCATTGTATAAAAATACCACATCTTTTTCAACCATTCCTCATGTGACTGGCATCTTATTTATTTCCAAGATTTGGCTGTCACAAATTGTGCTGCTATAAACATAGGTACACATATATCACTACGATATGATGTTTTCAGTTCCTCTGGGAAAATTCCAAGTAGGGGGATATCCGGCTTGAATGGGGTTTCCAGTCCTAGTTTTCTGAGGAGTCTCCACACTGATCTCCACAGTGGATGCACCAGTCTACACTCCCACTAGCAGTGGAGAAGGGCTCCCTTTTTCCCACATCCTCTTCAAAATTTGTTGTTGGTTGATTTTATGATAGCCATTCTATCTGGAGTGAGATGGTATCTCAGTGTTGTTTCAACTTGCATTTCACAGATGGCTAGTGATGTGGAGCATTTTTTCATGTATTTATTTGCTTGCTTAATTTTGTCCTCTGAGAAGTGTGTATTCATCTCAGATGTCCATTTCTGGATTCAGTCTTTAAAGCTGAGGGCCGTAATGTATCTTAGTTCTTTATATATTCTAGACAGCAGACATTTTTTCTGATTGCTTATTAGTTAGAATTTTTTCAAAATTTGTGGGTTGTCTTTTCACTTTGTTGACTATTTCTTTTAACGTGAAGAAAACTCTCAAAAAGTGTTGATCCCAGTTGTTAATTCTTTCAGGTGCTTCCTGTGCAAATATATGTTTGTTCATGAACTCTTTGCCTACCCCTATGTCTTCAAGAGTTCCTCCTACTTTCTCTTCCAGGAGATTGAGTGTTTCTGTTTTAATGTTTAGATTTTCAATCCATTTTGACTTTAACTTAGTGCATGGTGATAGAGCTGGGTCAAGTTTTGGTTTTTGGCATGTAAAAAGCCAGGTTTTATAGCATCATTTTTAAAAGAGGTTATCTTTCTTCCAGTAAGCTTGTTAGGCCCCTCTGTGGAAGATCAGGTGGGTGAATGTGTTCATAGAGGCCTCTGCATCTTCTAATCTATTCCATTGATCCTCAGGTCTATTTCATTCCCAATACCATGTTGATTTTATCACAGTGGCTTTGTAGTATAATTTCAAGTCAGGAATTGTGATGCTTCCTGCCTTTTCTTTGTTGGCCAGGATTGCTTTGCTATTCTAGGTCTTTTCTGGTTCCAAATAAATTTTAGAAATGATTTCTGTACGTCTGGGAGGTATGTTGGTGGCAGTTTGATAAGGATTGCATTAAATCTGTACAATTTTGGGAGTATGGTCATCTTTATGATGTTGGTTCTTTCTATACAGCAGCAGGGAATATCTTTCCATTTTTTGACATCCACTATACTGTCTTATCTTAGGGTACTATAATTTTCCGTGAAAAGATCTTTGACTTCCTTGGTTAAATGAATTCCAAGTATTTCATTTTCTGTGGTGCTATGGTAAAATGTGTTGTTTCTGTAGTTTGCCTCTCAGTGTGTTTGTTGTCTGTGTAGAGGAATGCTATTGACTTTTGAGTATTGCTATGCTACTAAATGTGTGTACCAATTCTAGTAGTTTCTGGGTGGAGTTTTTTGGGTCTCCCAAGTAAGGTACCATGTTATCTGCTATTAGTGATAGTTTAACTTCTTCTTTACCTATTCTTATCTCTTTTATTTCTCTCTCTTGTCTAATGGCTGTAGGTAATGATTTCAAAACTATATTGAGTAGGAGGGGTGATGGAGGATATCCTTGTCTTCTACCAGATCGAAGAGTAAAAAAAATTCAGTTTTTCCCACTTAGAATTATATTAGCCATTGGGTTGTCATAGATGGCTTTTATCAAATTGAGGTAGAGGCATTCTATTCCAATTTTCTGTAGGACTTTGAACATGAATGAGTGTTGGATTTTGTCAAAAGCTTTTTCTGCATCAATTAAGATGATATGTGGTTTTTAGATTTCAGGCTACTAATACAGTGTACTATATTCAATTATCGAATATTGAGCCATCCTTGCATCCCTGAGATGAATCCTACCTGGTCATCTTCTTGATGATTTACTGTATTCTATTTGCTAGAATTTTATCGAGGATATTTGCATCTATGTTCATGATGGAGATTGGCCTGTAGTTCTCTTTCTTAGTTGTGTGTTTCCCTGGTTTTGAAGTCAGTATAATACTTGCCTTCTGAAATGATTTTGGGAGGATTGCTTCCTTTTCAACTTCATTGAAGAGTTTGAGAAGTGTAAGGATTATATCTTGTATAAATTTCTTGTAGAACTCAGCTGTGAATCCATCAGGACCTGGACTTTTCTTTGTCAGCAGGATTTTTATTATGTTTTATACCTTGTTGGCTGTTACTGGGTTATTGAGAGTTGTTATATAGTCTTGATTCAGTTTTGGTAATTTGTTCCTTTTGAAGAATCCGTCCATCTCTTCTGTATCTTCTATTCTGTGAGCATAAAGATTCTCGAAGTAGCTATTGATCATTTTCTGAATTTCCAGTGGGTCTGTGGTGATTTCACCCTTTTCATTCTTTATTACTTGTATTTGAATTTTTTTCCTTCTTCTTTTTGACGAGGTTAGCTAGGGGCTTATAGATTTTGTTATCTTTCAAAGAACTAATTTTTTCATTTGTTGATTTTTTGAACTGTTTTCCCCATTTCAATTGAATTAATTTGTGCTCTAATCTTTATGATTTCTTCCTGTCTTTGGGCTCTGGGTTTAGTTTGCTCTTCATTTTCTAGATGTCAGAGGTACAACATTAGGGTATTTATTTGTTTACGTTCTGCTTTCCTAATGTGTGATTTCATAGCTATGATTTTCCCTCTGAAAACTGCCTTCATGGCATCCAATATATTCTGATAAGTTGTGGTTGAATTTTCATTGAATTGTAGATATTGTTAAATTTCTTGTTTAATTTTATCTGTGGCCCACTGATTGCTGAGTAGGGTGTTATTTAATTTCCATGTATTTAGCAGGTTTTTCTGGTTTCTTTTGTCATTTATTTCCAGTTTCATTGCAGTGTGGTTGGATAATATGCATGGGATAATTTCTATTTTCTTGCATATACTTAAGCATGACCTATGGACTAGTATGTGGTCTAATTTAGAAAATGACCCATGTGCAGCTGAAAAAACTGTGGATTCATCTGTGGTTGGGTGGAACATTTTGTATATGTTCACCAGGTCCATTTGTTCCAAGCACTGGTTCAGTTCTGCTAGTCCTCTGTTTATTTTTTGTCTGGTTGACCTATTTTTTTGAGATAAGGGCATGTTAAGATCTCCTGCTAAGATTGTGCTCTTGGATATTAGATTTTTCACGTCCAGTAAGATTTATCTTACATAGTTGGGTGTTCCTGTGTTTGGTGCATAGATATTTATGAGTGTTACCTCTTTCTGTTAAATTTTTCCACTAACCAATATATAGTGGCCTTCTTTATTTCATTTGATCACTCTTGGTTTGAAGTTGAGACTGTCTGAGAAC
This sequence comes from Ctenomys sociabilis, assembly GCA_004027165.1. Lineage (NCBI taxonomy): Eukaryota > Metazoa > Chordata > Mammalia > Rodentia > Ctenomyidae > Ctenomys > Ctenomys sociabilis. Next base: position 16,899 of record PVKA01037101.1, on the reverse strand, counting down.
AGAATTGCTACTCCTGCTTTTTTCTGAGGTGCTTGGGCATGTAGTATTATTTGCCATCCTTTGACTTTGACCCTATGCATGTCTTTTTGAGTTAAGTGGGTTTCTTGTATACAGAATATTGTTGGATTTTGTTTCCTAATCCACTGTGCCAGTCAACTTCTCTTAATTGGTGAATTGAGTCCATTTACATTGATGGTTATAACTGAAATGTGTGGATTTATGATTGTCATGTTATTTACCTGCTGTTGTTTAGTCCTTTTTATCCTGTGTTCATTTGCTCTATTTAGTGTGTTCCTTCTGTTCTCATTCGTGAAGTCCTCATCATTGTGGTCCCTCTCTAGAACATCTTTCAGTAACCTGTTTATGGATGGCTTTGTCATCATGAAATTCTTTAGTTGTTCTTTGTCATGGAAGTATTTCTCTTCTCCATCAAACTTGAAAGAAAGTTTTGCAGGGTATAGTTGTGTGGGCTGGAATTTGTTTTTATGGAGGCCTTGAAGAACTCTGCTTCATGCTCTTCTTACCTTCATGGTTTGTGAAGAAAAGTCGGCTGTAATTGTGATGGGTTTTCCTTTGAATGTGATCTGCTTCTTTTCTCTAGTAGCTTTCAGTATATCATTCTTGTGTTGGATTTCTGGGATTTTGGCTATTATATGTCTTGGTGTGTTTTTAGTTGGGTTGAAGTTATTTGCATTCTGTATGCTTCGATTATCTGAATTTTAGATTGTTTCCTCTTATTTCTTCTATTACTTCTGCTCATATTCTTTTTATACCATTTCTATTGACTCCTTCATTCTCATTGATGCCCATTAATCTCACATTGTTCATCTTGGCATCATCTTGCAGGTGACTGTGTACTTTTTCTTGCATCCTCATTGTTTTTAAGAGATCTTTCTAGTTCTCCATTGTCGTCAAGATCTGCTCTATCTTGGCTTTCACTCAGACGGTTTTATAGACTTGTGATTGAGATTTTAAGTTCTTCTATTTCTCTTTGACTTTGCTTCATGTGACCTATTTCTTCCCTGTATTGCTCATTCAAGGAATTCATCATATTTCTAATCTCCTTTATTTATTATTTTTTTTTTATCAATGTCTTCTTTAGCGGTAGCTATTAATTCTTTTACTGCAGTTTTTTTTTTCCAAATTGGCTTTCCTCCATATATTTCCATAATTGATTCTCTACTTCAGATGCTATGATTTCAAAGATTTCTTTTATTTCAGACATTATTTCTGCTCTGAGTTCCTCTGTACATTTGTGCTGTTCTTTCTTTGCTTGCATCGCTATTAATTCACATGTTTCAGCTGGAATAGTGTTCTCTGCACTTTTTCTGGATGGGCATTCAGTTTCCCACATATGTTTCTGCATTTGATTCATTACTTCAGATACTATATATTCAAAGATTTCTTTTTTTTTATTTCAGGCATTAATTCTCTTCTGAGTTCCTCTATACCTTTCTGCTATTGTTTCTTTGCTTCCAACTCTGCAAATGCATTCATTTCAGCTGAGCTAGTGTCCTCTGCATTTAGCATTGGTGGGCTAGAGGCCTCAGGTTGCATTTTTTCCCTTGTCATTGTCATTTTGTATAGCACAGACCTCTACCTTTGGTGTAGAGCTTTGGTGCAGTTACATCCTTAGTGTGTAATGAGATTCGGGTGCCGACCTATTAAGTTTGAGATTATCCAGTTATGCCTTGCCTGGATCTAGCTACTGTGTTCAGCTCCTTTTTTCTGTAGCCCTTCTGGCACTACTGTGAGCCTATAGTTCCCCTCTGTTGAGCCCTTGGCCCAGGGAGCACCTTGGAGTGCCTTAGCTCTCCCCCACACTCTCTGGGCCATGCTGGGCTTAATCAGAGGCTAGAAAAGTCAAGAAAATTCTCACTCACTCAGCAGACTCGGGGGTAGGGGCTCCGAGGTATTACATGGCTGGCCAGGCTAGAGTGGATCAGGCCGAGAGACTCTCAGAAATTCTCACTCTCTTGGGGGTGGGGTCTCCAGATGGTGCTCACCACCGGAGGTATGCTGCTCAGGGAAGCCGAAAGTTTTATCTTGGTCTTAACCATCCAGAAGAATAATATAAAAGGAAGATACATAAAGTAAAGCCATATAAATATCCTGAGGTGCAAAAGACTCTAGTCAACAACTTCTGTGGATAACCCACTACTATTGTGGACTGCTGGACTGTATTGGAGTGTTTTGCTGAATTCAAGGACCTATAATAAGTGAATGCCAATAGAATACTCATCTCTGACAGGACTAAACAAAAAAAAAGAAGATACAAAGGAAGGACCATTTTATATTTGTATAGACCGAATAGTTAGGATAGATATGCAGCTATTTTTGCTTAATTCTATGAGAAGAAAGATTTGCACGAATAGTGTTTAGACAGGAGACCCTGTCTGATTCTTGTACTATGGATAACTACTAGGAAGATAGCAATGTTAAAAGTATTAACTATTGAAATTGTCTTATTAATCAGCTTTGAAACTGTCTCATTGATATTTGTCTCTCAATAAAATAAAATAATTTAAAAAAATAAAAATAAATACAAACAAAAATATAGACAGGACAGCATGTCTGTCCTGATGACCGTGATGCTTAGCAATTACAGCGCCAAGTTCTGGCAAGGAGGTGGACAACAGACCTTGTCATTACTGCTGGTGGGAATGCAGAATGGGACAGTCAATTTGAGAGCACATCATCATTTTTCTACACAACTAAATATGCTGTATATGCAACCTAGTAATTGTGGTTCTCGGTATTTATTCAGTAGAATTGAAAATGTATGTTTCCCAAAAACCTGTTCGTTTATAGCAGATTTAATCATTAGCAAGATAGTTATTGTTTTAAATGGATAAACACACTGTGGTATATCCAGGTAATGGAATAGCATTTGGTACTAAAAAAAAAAATAGGAGCTGAGCATAGTGGTGCATTCCCAGTGCTGGGAGGCTAGGCAGGAGGGTGACTATGTGTCTGAGTTGCATAATGAGATCATGTATCTAAAAAAGAAAGAGAAAGAGGAAAAGGAAAAGGAAAAAAAACATGAAAAGTTATGGAAGAAATTGTAGTGTGAGTTACTAAGCAAAAGTACTCAAGACTGCATGCTTGTGGTTGAATGCAGCATTCTTGGAAACATACAGCTGTACACAAGAAGAAAAGATCAGTGCTTTCTAGGGTTAAAGGAAGGGCAGGATGACTAGGAGGAGAACAAGGGATTTTTATTGCACTGAAAATAGAGTTTAAGAGGCTACAGTGGCAGACGTGTGTTAGCACATATACCAGAACTCACAGTATGCCCAAAACAAGAGCAAGCCCTAATAGAGACCATGGTTTCTGGGTGAGGATGACACAGCATTGTAGGCTCATCAACTGCCACATATTCACCACTGGGGTGGGCGTGTGTTAGCTGTGGTACAGGAAACTCTCTGTACTTTTCTTTCAGTGTTGCTGTGAACCATAAGTTGCTCTAAAAACATAACAAGAGCATAATCTCTAATAAGAAAAACAAAGGCCCAGGAGAATCATCAAAAAGTGTAGCTGAAAAAGATACATTCATATTGAAAAACAGTAGAAGGTCCACATGTAAAATCTGTGCTGAATGTATGATGTCCACATTGCTAGCTTGTAGGAATGGGTGTCAGGGTGCATGGGCCTGTGTGCAAGACTGTCTCCCCTAGTCAGGCTTCTCCCTTGCTATGTGGTGGATGTGCATATTGGGAAGCTCTGAAGGAACCATAGAGGATCAAATACTAAGAAACTGAAGCCTTCTGCCTGCATCAACATGAGCTCAATTCTATCCAGAGCCTCAGTGATCTTGGGAGAAATCCTCTCCCAGTGGAACCTCAGCTCAGTCCACAGCTCAGCCCTGCTTTCAACCTGGTAGCCACGATATGAGAAATACCAAAGCAGAGGATTCAGCTCAATTGTTTTCCCATAGAAACAATGGAAACTAAGCACAGGCACTAAGCAGTGAAACTAACGTAGACACTGAGTTATGGTGGAGAAATTTCCAGCCAAGTGAAGATAGTATTATACATGAGCAGTCATGAGACTTTGTTTGGTTTGCTTATTCATAAGTGAGAGAGTTGGACCAGAATACAGAATATCTCTCATGCAATTTCTAGCTCTCATTTGATCTCAGGGAAGGGTGCTTAGAGTAGTATTTCATAACTCAACTCACACAGGAAAGTCTTTTCTTGTCTGTTTGTGTCTTGTGCCAGGCACAAAGATGATTACAAGGTAGAAAGTATTAGTTATTGAATCTTTGATGTAATTCAGGTATAAAAAATAAGATATGCAAACAGCTACACTCTCTTAATTTACTGATAAGAGACATATGGTATAATAATGTCTGTAAGTATAATATTATGTAAGCACCTTCTATGATACTAATACATTATGAAAACAGTTTGCAATGTATTAATTTATCAAATCCATCATGTCAAGGTATCTTAAAACTGTCTCATTGATAGTTGTACTTCAATAAAACAAAAATAAATAAAATAAAAAAGTAAAATAATAAAAAAGGTGATTACTATTTATATTGTCACTTAAATATTCTGAAATCTTTTATTGTTATCCCTACTCTAAAAGATGAGAATAGTGAGGTTACATGATGTTCAAATATTAAACAAGTGCCCCCAGGTTACGAATGTCCTGCTGTGATTTGCTGCCTATCTGTCTGGTCATCAGAGCCACTCTCTTCATGGCTCCTTCCCAAGGGATGACAAGATGACGAGCCGAGAGCCTGGTGACAGGTTGGATTTGTCTTTCTGGAGAGAAAGACAAGTCCAAAGGTGGTCTATGAGGTTGTCATACACTCGGTGTGATTTTTAAGCTCCTTTGAGGAGATGAAAATTAACACACATCAAGAAACCTATGACAGTTTCTATTTTCATTGGTTAAGAATCTATTAAATGAGGATCACCTCTGTTCAGGGTTTGTTCTTTCCACTTCAGCTTTGTTGGGAAGAGGTGACTGTGGGAGTCCCCTCCCTCTCACACACCTCAGTTTCCTGCAGGAGGTGAGCAGAACTTTTCCAAAATTGCTTGCAAAGTCACTGTTACAACCTCGTACCCTGAACAGGTAGAGTTCAGAATTTGGATGCTTGCAATCGTAGCACATGATAGAGCTTATCTCTGAGTGATCAGTTTGGCCAGTGACAATGGAATCAAACACTGGGAAGTGATTGTGCTAAATGATTTAACTTAACAACTCTGTTACTACCATTCACATTTACTCTTTACCTTTTTAATTTAAGACAAAATCATTCATTTTTTAATGAGAAGAAGGACAGGTGGAACATTTTATGTTGTTCAGACTATTGAACTGATCTCTGCCAGCCTCTGATCTGCAGCAACCCCAAAACCAGTGGATTTCATATCTGTATACAAGGGAACCTCAGGCAGCATGATGAATGTAAAGTGCCTGGCATGGGTGATTTCTGCAAGGGCTTAGGAAGGCCAACTTACCAGCCTGACTTGGGAAGTCAGGTCAGACTCAGCCTGTCTGAGCCGAACTGAAGTATGGAGAGGAGTCTTTCCGATATAGAAATGAGAGGACAGGGAGGGGAAGTATTTTAGAATAACTAGAAGCATGTTCAAATTTCAGAATTTCCAAAGGGCAGGAATGGGACACATGAAACTACATGTTAGATGTCTTGGGGTTGCGGTGGTGAGTATAATCTTTTGTCTATTTCTATTTCTGTTCCCTAACTTGATGTGCCCTGGAGCAAATACTTAATTATTTAAGTGGCTAAACTAGTGAGTGAAACTTGGGACAGGGAGGAAACTCTTGCAAAAAGCCTGCTGAGCCAAAACAAGAAACGTGTTTTCGTGCTCTTGGTCAGGAAAAACTCAATACATGGGTTAAACTGCTTGGATTTTTACTTGAGATTCCCTTTGATGGGTTGTTTATATGTTTCATAGTTTTTCCCTTTACTCCCTACCAAACATATCAAAATATTATATCCTGGAACTTTTCACTATTCCACTTTTCTAAGGGAAGGGTCAGCTGTCCAGCTGTCTGGCTGTCCTGAGCATCAGAATTCCCTGGAGGATTTAAGATGGTTACTGGGAAGCACTGAATGCTCAGGGACCCTGGGACAGGGCCCAGGAACTGGCATCTCCAAGGGGCTTCAAGTGCCTCTGCTGGTCTTAGTCAGAGCCTGCATGTAGGGGAACTACGTTCAGCAATCTTTACTCTTAGTCATTAAGTTGTTAGCTGCTCTTCCGTCTTTTAAAGAAAATGTAAAATATTTTGAGTGGATTCATGTAAACCGAACATTTTAAGTACACATGAATTTACTTCTGTTTGCTTTTGAAGCTAATCAGATTGCAGGTGTAAATGATTTAATGGAACTAATACAAGCCTGGAACTTTAGTCCTATGTTAATTTCCATTTTATGGCATTAAAGAAACAAATCTTTAGCTGAATCCTCAAAAACAAAGAATTATTTCACAATGCAAAAGCTCAGCCAGAAGGTACCAGATTGTGTGTTGTTACTTCTTCAACACCTACTGGCTTGTTGTGTGGACATTCACCTGTAGAGAACTTGTTATTTAAAATACGCTAAGCTTTACTGAAGCCCAGGGAGCCCCGACTCTCCTCAATCCTCTCTGAAGAACCGAAGAACCGCATCAGCCAGCCAGCACCATGCGGTCACCACGTCGATGGCCTACTTCCAAGAGCACTGCAAAGTGATTTCTTTCCTGCTTGTTGTGAATAAGGACAGCTGTTCCTTTGTCTCTGCTTTTGAAGGCAAGGCTTGTGCTTTAGTGAATAGAGGCTGCTGAGGGTGGGTGTGTGCATGCACTTGCGCATGTGAGGGGCTGTGTGTGTGTGTGTGTGTGTGTGTGTGTGTGTGTGTGTGTGTGATATCTGTGCCTGGCACCTTGGTCAAGTGCCCACCTGGGAAGCTGCTTTGAGCTTGGGACAGGCTGGTCCACACTTCCAGAATGTTCTTCAGAGGAGGCTCCCATCTTGAGCAGCCTCTGAGGTGGCGTCTGTTTAGCAGATGCTTTAACAAAATCCCTCCTCCCGGCGACTTCTAACAGCAAAGCAACTTCTATTAGTGGAGGAGACTGGCGTGCAGGCAGAACAGGCAGAGCGCAGAGCTTGAAATCTGGCCAGAAAGCTTATTTAGATAAACACAGAAAATTGGCAACACACGAGGGTGTAAAGAAGACTCATTAAAAAGTCCCCAATAGGCCCACATGGACTTATTTTGTCGCCCACAGGAACAGAAGTTTCTGTTCTCTGAGGTTCTATTAAAAGGAACAGGAATCTATGATCTTTTTTTTTTTTTTTTTTTTTTTCCTGCTAACGGGTTGTGACTGCAGCAGTGAATTAACACTTTCCACTTATGGTTCATTTTGTTTCAGCAAATGACACCAGGTAATATTTCACCTGTCAACTATTTACCTACGTTTGTTCCAAAATGTGTTGGAGGAGGAGGGTGGGTGGGAGATCAAGCTGCATCTCCATGCAAAAACAGTGAGCATCCTCTTTGCTTAGAGAGCTGAAAATTTATCATGACATATGCTGGCTGCACCGTCAAAACTTATCAACGCCCACAGGGCTGGGAGCCCAGCGGCGGGCTCTGTGGGGGCCACTTCCACAGCGGCGATGCGCTTTGAATTGCCAGGACAGGATCCGCACCACGCCAAGAGGTGATCCTTGCATCTGGCCTGCTGCACAGGGGTGGGTGGGAGGATTTCATTAGTGTCTCGCAAAACGAAGCCAGCATTATTTTAGCATCTGTAATTCTTTGATGAGACTGGTTCAAGATTTCAGGTTGGAAGGTAATTATTCATGCATACTGTTCTGAAACGTAGACCAAGAAGAAATATATTCAAATCTATATATTTTTTTTGTGCTTTTTGTCATAAATGCTTGGAATATGTTTCCTGCTAGACCAATACAATTTGAAATGTTACTTTCCTTGTACAAGACTACTGAATCCTACCGAGTGGACATCGTGATTGTCCCTTGATCATGAAGCCTTAGAGGACATTGCCCCCACTGGGAGTGCCTTCTGTCACATAATCTAAAAATCAGGAGCTCAGCTGAAACATATTTTTTAATGTTTATGCCCCGACTCAAACATTATGACCCCTTTGTAGATCACAGATATTTTAAGGGTGGAATTGCAGGATCACTCTCAAGTGTAGCAGGCCAGCATCCCTTTCAAGCTGCCTTTTGGAGTTTTCTGACATGAGTCTGTGGGTCCCGGTCATCGAAAGCTGTTTTCATTGGGTTCTACCTCTTTAATGATCACTGTGTCATGGTGACTTGGCCACTTAATCTGTTCATCATTTCCCATGAGTCCATTGACAATAATTTTTTTCTTTTTAAGTGAAAAGCTTGATTAATGTATACAATAAACATAAATATTTATAGATATTTATAAACATAAATATATAACTTGTAGCACATCTTCATATCTTTTAAAACCACCCATATTATTCTTCTCTAGCATTTCTTCTCTCTGTCTCCTCTCACACTATATATATATATATATATATGTTATCTTTCACTATTATCTTTCAGTATTTCCCTTCCTACAGGTTTGACTTTTTGCTGGGGTTCAAGGTGCAAACTCTGAATTTAAACGTTCTCTCAAGCCTTGATTTCTATCTTTGGTTTTCTACTTCTTCCTACGTGGGTTGCTGAGAAAGACAGAACAACTAGCAACACAGCAGCCTTCTCACATGGGAAGGAGAGCAGTGGGACTCTGAATCCATCCAATTATAGGCCTTCCCATAACTCCTTTTCCTGTCCCATATGCCTCACACTCACTTCTCCTCCCTATCGATAGCAGCTGAGCACATGCACTATGTAGATACTTTGGCAATGAGCAAAGTAACAAGAATGACTTAACAATAATTGAAAGTTACTCCTACTGAAAACTACATCATGCTCCAGCAGGAGTAAGTCAAAGGCTACTGTGATGTTTATTTGAAAATAGCAATTAAGGCACAATATTCTGCATATGTCAACAAGATGTATCCAACCAATTCCACAAGCCTAAGGGATTGGAACAGCATAGAATCAATACTGAAACTTTTCTAAGATGAAATTTTACCTCTAAGTGGAAGACAGATGGTGTGACTGTTGTGTTGATGATATTCTTAGTGGAAGACAGAAAGGAAAGAAGGATGTTAGAAGCTATTTTCTGTGTTTGATAGTTGCCTGGAAGATATATATCAGTAGAGCTTGAGACTGTGCTTCTTACGGTATTAAATAAATAGTGTGGATGCTAGAGTTAATGCAGTAATTTGGGAAGTGGACAATATTTCTGATGAAGATTAGAAACAAAGCATGGAAAGCAGAAAGGAAGAAAAACATCATAAGACATAGCTGACATGACAAGGAGGGATTGATTTATACAAAATGAAAAACCAGACCAAAGAAAACAAAACAGAAGGCACATAGAGGAATACAAAAACCTCTGTCTTTGGCCATATAATTGAAGGATATTCACACATATTTCCAGGGGATCTTATAAGTGTTGTCATTTTTTAAATGACTTGTTCATACACGATGCATTTATAGAAGTTCCGCTATGTGGCATGCTGTTTGCTTTTGCAGGGTACCACTTTTCGTCTTTATAATGGTGAAGATGATGATTCATCTCTTTCTAATATCGCTTTTAATCTTTAACCAATTTTAAAGATACTTTAAATCATCATATGCTATAGAACTATACACATTATGTATTATGGAATTGTGCTATATAATTACAACTACAGGGTTATTTGTTCAAGTGATGATAGCCATCCAGCATAATTAGATTTGGTTTCTCTGAAAACAGACTCTGGCTAAAGCCGGGCGTGGTGGCGCATGCCTGTAATCCCAGCACTAGGGAGGCTGAGGCAGGAGGGTTGTTGTGAGTTTGAGACCAGCCTAAGCTACAAAGTGAGCTTAAGGCCAGCCTGAACTGCACAGTGAGACCCTGTCTCAAAAAAGATATACCAGGTCTAGGAACAACTTTTTAAAAAAATATGTATTTTGTGCAGGGTCTCACTACACAGTTCAGACTCATGGTGATCCTCTTATTTCCAGCTTCCCTAGTGCTGAGAATTACAGGTGTGCATCACCATGCCCTGACTTCATGGCCAGTTTGGCATGCCTAGATGTGGGGCTGGCACAGCATGCAGTGCCAGGGATCAAATCCCAGTCCCTGTGATTGCCTAAGCAGGTGATGAGTCTGCTGAGTTATCTTTTCAGCTCTGAAAATAACTTTTTACAAAATTATTTTATGCTCATTTTACTCTATTTAATCAATTATATATATAATATATCTATATATAATACCAATATATAATGCATAATAAAAAGATATATGCATATATATATATATATATATATATATATATATATATCCTCTGTGGTAGAACAATAAGATGCTATTATTTAATATTGTTCTTCCATAGCTAATATATTTTATGTACATAAAACCATTAAAGTAATTTATGTGAGATTTCTTGCTAATATGGGGAATGAAACATGCACAGAAAATTCTCCAGGTAAAATATAACTAAAATCGTGCATGAGCATGAAAAGAAAGTTTCAAGCAGAAAAAAATCAAATAGATATTAAACCAAAGCAAGAAGATCCTTAGGGGAACACAGACTAAACCATCCCTGTGGGAAGTGGGCTGTTTCCTGAGAGCACTGCCTATGGGAATGGGGATGAAAAGCACATAAGGGGATTTGAGGGGAACTTGCTTCCTTAGACATGGAGGAGACCACATGCAGTGGTCTTCACCATTAAAAGCTACTAATCAATGGGATAACAGGATAGACGGGGATGAGAAACAACTATAAGGCACCAAGAACTAGAAAGGAGCTGGCCAAAATAGCTCAGTGGATTAAAGTGTCTGCAAGCAGGTTCAGGGGTTGGGGGCTTGGTCCCTGGGCCTCTCATGATGGCCCCACCCTCAGGGTGCACTGAGATGACAATTGAGACAGGGCACGGTGGTGCACACCTATAACCCCAGCTCTTGGGAGGCTATAAATAGGCAGATCACTATCAGTCTGATCGATCTAGTAGTGAAACCATAAACATCCTCTAGACCCTTCCCTAAAATACAGAAAACAAAAGAAGAACAAAAGAAAAGAACTAGAAAGGATAAAATATTGAATCATAGCAGTTTTGATGATGATATAACAGAATTGTTAAAAAAAAAAAAAAAAACATCATGTGCCCTGGAAAGCTTCACTGGGGGATCTTAAAGCACTTGAAGTATATCTTCTTTTAATAATGAAGAGGCCAATCATATGGACTAGACACAGCTTTGGCAACAATGTAGCTTAAGATGTAATGTTAAAAGGATAAGGTCAATGTCCTGGATGTGTTCTGTTCAACTACTTCATTATAACAGTGGAAAATACATGGAGGCCAGAAGAAACTACCAAGTCAAAGACAAATGGAGGAGGAAATGTTATTATTATTATTTACATATGTTACATATATTTTTATTTAACGTCTAGAAAATTCTGAAGGCACCCTTTAAAAGATGATGGAATCCACCAAGGTTGCTGTAAAATGATTCCAAATTTCTAGACCTATAATTTGGAAAAGCAATCCATTGTAAAACTTAAATTGATAATATTAGCAAACTTCCTACTGGGCCTTGAGATTTTTCTTAGATGCAGTATGAATTGTACTAAATTTTTATGCACATGAGTATTAAATTTACAGAATTATATTTTAAAAGATTTAAAATGTAGACAGATAACATAGATGGAAATACTCAATATTTATCTTCAGTTGACTGATGAACTTAGTGTAGTTTTCAACAGTGTTTCTCATGGAACTTGACACAGTAAGTCAAAGGTCACAGAAGGAGACGAAGGTCTATAAGGAGCCAAATGATTCTGAAGTAGAATCGAGGAACTGAGAGTTCTCATGTCAGGAACTGAAGGCTTTGTTCTATTCCAAAGGTGGTCATAAGCCCCAAATTAGTCAAACAGGTCCATCAAGCAGAGGGTAGAGTCTGGATGCAGGGCATGTAGCTTGCACAGTAATCATAGGAATCAGCCCGTAGGTTTTATCACTCAACAATGTTGGGAAAACTGAATATGCTTATGGAAGACAACTTAATATTTTTCACTCTGATATCATGTAGAAAAGTTAACTGGAAATGAATCAAAGATAAGAATGTCAAGAATAAAAATTCAAATGTCTGTTGATGATCAAATACAGAAGAGCATTCTTGAGATATTCCATGTACAAATAATTTTTGTGAAAAAATAAGAACATAATTTCAATATAAGTATTTAATAAATTAGGTCAAAACAAAATGGAATGTTTATTAAGACAATATGAAGTATACAGAAAAGATTGGAAGGATAAGATTCCAGTATATATTTTTAAAAACCAACACATAAACCCACACAAAATGAGCCAATGGTATGAACGGGATGTTCATAGCTGAATCTTGACTACCGAAAAGCATATGCATTATCGTTATGTTTCCTAGTAATCTATAGATTAAAACAAGGTACCTAGATACACTTCTAGGTTGCAAAGACACTTAAAAGCACAGTCCTTCAGGTGTGTGAAGTTCCCTGAAAGGCAGAGAACTCCCCTGCACTTTTCTTCGCTGTGATCATTTTATAATTGACCTGAGAGCATTCAGAGGCATCCACCAGCAAAAGAGCCATGAGTAGAAACAGGAAAGGGTGAAAGGAAAAATATTTCAGTAGTAACCAAGCAGGTGCGTGTGGAGGCTGATAAAGAAAAACACCAGCTCAGGCCCATCATTCATGTGAACTTCCAACTGGGCCCAATATGATCAGACTTAAAAGGAATGTTTTCTCAAGGGAGCTCAGTGTTTCTAGAAAGGTCATCGAGTCTTGGCGAACTCTTCCCAAGTTTCTTGTATACAGAAAATAAATGAGTGCCATCTATCTCCAATTAGAGGACTTATCATTAAACCTCTTCATTTGCATTTCTTTTTATTGAAATACTTGTTCCTTATTTGCAAACTAAATACAAGCGAAATGAAGCATGCTCATCAGCAGAACTTGTACTTAAGTGCTCTCATGCACTCGCAGTCTTTCTCCAAAAAGAGGACACAGAAGGCTGGCGTATGCTTCCCTTGGGCTCAGTTGGGGTCTGCACAAACAAGATGCATGGGACCTACTGGAGCAGTGTGGCTGGAACAGTGGGTGGGACCTGTCACTTTCAAGATCCCAGGGCTGTACCCCATGATTTCCAGGACCCCAAGTGTAGAACTTCTTTCTGGTTCTCACAAAAGGTAGCTGGCATAAAGGAGATTGACGCCATGTGGAGCCAGTACATGACTCCTTAGCGTAGACCACTCTACGACTTTTCAATAGTGTGAGCACTTATTTTTTCATTTATCTTTTCCTTTGTTCTTCCTTACCCCTACCCCTTCTTTTGACATCATTCCTGGCTTGTCTTGTCCAATTTTTGTTTGAGACCCAAAGAACCTGGAATACTTTTGTTTGGCAAGCCATCTTTGAAGAAACTACACAACAACACTATGATCTTCTGCTTCAGCCTCCAGACCCATAGTGGACATTGGCCTACTGGGTCTACAGAAATAAATCCTTCAGTCAATTGGAGATTCCCACCTTCAGTCCAAGGTGTGAAAGCTATGATAGTAAAAAATCAATATTAAAAGTATCAGACTCTCAACCTAGAGCCATCCCTTGAAGTTATAAAATGTCCATCAATTTGCAATTAAGTTTACCATATTGTTTAGCTCCAAAAATACAGGGCTTCCTAAGATCAGCAAACTCTAAACAAGTTAGTTGGACAACACTTGCAGAGTTGTGTTATTTTTGGACAAGGCTGTCATTTTTAAATTGCTGACTACAGAGATGGGGCTTTCATAATCTCAAAGACCAAAAGCATATCTCAGCAATAGCTGATCAGACAAAGGCATTCAGCCTAGAGAAAATCAAGTTGGTAGAAATGTAGAGACAGGAGATAAAATAGCACCAACAACAGTTTGCAAGTTTACCTGGGTTCTTTCTACTGGCCAAAATGCTCTTACACTTTTTACCCACATGGAGTCTTTAAGCCTCACCATAATCTCATGAGATTTGTCCTATTATTACTTCCACTTTAACAGATAAGGAGTATTTATGTACAGTTACTTGAGAAGTATTTGGCATGATAAAATGCTAATCACAGCTGGTGATAACAATGGTGAATGTTAATGCTGTTGAGTAATGCTTCTGAGTGTAAGAAAAAATACACTTCACTACAGGGAATGATTTATACGATGTCTTCAAGACATCCATTCCTGGCCAGAAACAACATCCTCATTTCCAGCCTTGCCAACTTCAGTTCTATGATCAGAACTCATTCTTCCAATTTCTAAAGAACGTTTTACATTCTGGAATCCTGTATTGCTTTGATAAGAGATTCTTGAAGATTGGACAGCATATGCTTTCAAATGTATCAGAAGGCTGCTAGCATCTGTATGTAAAACAAATGTTTGTTAGATTCTGATCAGTTCAGTATTAATATAAAAGAAATTATCAGGACAAAAGAAATCATGGATGAAGGTAGCAATCTTGGAATTTCATAATCAGACAGAGGCACGTGTACTGGAGTCACCCTCACCCTCAGAATGCAGGATTCCTGCCCCTGCCACACCTGGGCTTTGTGGCTGTATTCGCACTACAATGCAGAGGAATTACACTCAGTGATCCTTGTGGTCTTTTATAGACTCTTGACTCTCAAAAGGAGTGCTTCAAATGTAATTAACTAGAATAACTTCTAACACATTATTATATAGTTTTATATTTTGATTTATGTTTTGATGAACACATAATGAACACACCTTTTAAAACACAGTCATCTGTTAGTTTGCTGTTTTTCTCATTGCATTTCTTAATGCTATTGATCAAACTTAGAGATTCCACTTTTAAGGGAAGAAACTATGACTTTAAGTTTGGGTAGAGTTCTGTCTCAACATGGAATTATTTTTATTGGTCAAGAATTTATTGTAGACTAGAGAAACTCATCTCTTCCTGTGAATGTGCTAAGTAAATACAAGAAAAAAAATATTCTAAATCTCGGGCTGACTTGTAATTCCCTTCTCTACTTGCATGGATGACTTTTATATGCACATCCAGTATTTGAATAATAAACATATTTTAATTCATGTGTTCTTTCAGGGAGATCCATTTGTTAGCCAAAAACCAATAAGAAGTAAAATCCAAAAGTTCGGTAGGAACTGGCATTCGTGCTAGTAAACTCCATGGACTCTAAAGACAGATGCAAAACTTTTCCTCTGGGAGTGAGCACAATATCATATGAGTGATGTGATGAAGGGTTCTCAACCAGTTTGCAAAGGCTGAGGAAAGAATATGCAATTGTTTGCACAGAAACTAGGCATAAGGCCAGGCAGAGTGTGCATGCCTGAGATTCTGACACTCCAAGAAGCTGAGGCAGGAGGACCACAAGTTCAGTCCAGTTTGGGCAATTTAGTGACCTAGCAAGAATCTGCGTTCAAAAGGAAAATAAAAAACTAAAGGCTGAGGTTTGTACTTTAATACTGGATTTACTATTTGGTACTGAAAAATAGCAAATAAGCAATGAAAGAAATGAGCAAGCCAAAGCCCCCATTGGGCTCCACTCTGCCTTGCGTGTTGCTCCTGCGTCTGAGTGCAGTCAGGTCTTCATCAGCCCTTACAGCATTCGTTCACTTATCCTTTAAGTCGAAGGAAGCAGTTCTTAGAATGTTAAGTGTTCTTGAAGGAAACTCACATTGTGTAACTGGAGACTGTAACTGGTTTAGCCCTTTCTAAAGTCCCACATTCAAATATCCATCTATATTACTTTTTAACATTATTGCAGAGTAAACTTCAATAGAGTAGAAGGAGTGATTCTTATTATCACTTATGAAAAAGGAGATAAATGTGACAATAATAAGAAAACCTTGGTGGTTTTGGATAATGAATGGACAAGGGCATCTCTTATACCTTTGTGGTAGGATTGGCTACTGGGTGCTGTTGTCTTTAAATCACGTCTAAGCACCTGGCCTAAATTTCAGAGTCCTCTATCAGCTCTCACTGTAGAATGCTCAAAATTGTGTGAAAATCCCTGCGAGTCATTTTTCTACCTTTTCCAAATAACTGTGCCTGTTTCTTGCCACAAAGTAATATCAATAACAATAAAGAACAACTAATGTTCGCTGAGTACTGATGCTGTGATAGAATAAAGACTTTTTTATCTTCATTATCACTCGGAAAATCCAATGATGTAGTGGGATTGACGCTGTCGGAGGGTAGAAAAGAAGTCTTTGGGCTCCCTTGCGCCTTGTGGAGCTAACAGCTCAACAATAATAGTACACGGAGCAACACCCGCTGAGAGAAGTCTGCCTAAAAGCCAGGTTCTACCCCAGATGCTGGCAAGTCTCACTCGCGACCCGCGCTGCTCCTCTGCGCAGCCCACACCGTGGCTCACACCGTGTCCACTGTGGGGCGACGTGGAGACTCCCAGTTCCTGGCTACCCTGGAAGGAAGCCAAGCGAAGCCTGCGCCTTTTCCAGCATTCAGAGGATGGACTGATTCTCATTTTGTGTGAATCTCAGCATTGGCAGGAAAAGGGAAGCAATTCGAGGAGACTGAAAACAAGAAACAGACGGACTGGAAAGATTTTGCGGAAGGGCGTGAGAGACAGAGGTGGGGGTGCAGTGCAGAGTAGGGAGGAGACCAAAGAAATGAAGATGTGTTGGGTACACATACCAACTGCACAGGGCTGTAGTCATTATGAACTCATAAACAGGTTAAAAAACAAAACAAGAAAGTGCTACATTGCCTGACCATGGTTGCTGCCTCTGGATCAGGGCAGAGTAAGTGGCAGAAAACTTCCACCCACAACTTCCCCTTGATAGGACATAGGGAGTTT